>BBXU01001305.1:0-18234 GCA_001598975.1 Parachlorella kessleri | reverse complement strand
ACCCTACCCCCACCCACCCACCCCTACCCCCCCCCCCCACCCCCCAACCCCCCCCCCACACACACTGGAGCCCCCACCTGTCATCTTATCTAGGCGGATGTCCAGCCGCTTGCCGTTGGCGATCGCCCGCAGCGAGAACAGTTCCAGCTCACTAAAAGCCTCCTGCTCTGCCAGCAGCTGCCGGGCTACCTCCAGCGCCTTCTCACCCCTGCCGGCGCCAGGAGAGCAAGCACTAGAGTAGGACAGTGCCAAAGGGACCGCATTGACCAATCGCAAAAGAAGCTTCAGGCCACAACAGGCCTTCTTCTATATCATCATCCTCATCATCTTAATGCCTGCAGCCCAGTGTGGCGCTGCCATTCATGAAGGCTTGGGCTTGGCACCGCAGGGGGAAGGCCTCACCCATTAATTACCTGTGGAGGCCGGGCACCAACGGTATTCCTGCCTACTGAGGCGCTGCCAGAACATTCAACTTGCGGTGCCAGCCACAGAGCACCGGGCATGGGAAGCCCGAATTTGCTGGCAGAAACAATCATGCCACGCCGCCTCCAGTAGCAGCAAGAGCGCCCATCGCACCAGCAGCGTGATGTCGACGGCTGCCATGACCGCCACGGGTGCATCGTGACAGGCATGACAGCAGCATGGCGGTGCATGTGCCTCACCAGTCAAGGCTGTTGGCAGCACGGCGCAGCACGTGGCCAGCATGACAGCAGTGTGACGGGCACCTGCCTCACCAGTCGAGGTTGTTGGTGCTGACCTCCTGCCCCACATCCTCCTCCAGCTCCTCCAGATCCTCAAGGAACTCGTCTGACTCCCTCAAGTCCCCTGCAAGAGATACCTAGAAGATGCCTCAGGCTGGCTCACCCGCTGTCTGTGATACCCTTAGGCTGGCTCACCACATCTATGTGATACCCGCAGACTGGCTCACCCGCTGCCTGTGATACCCCCAGGCTGGCTCACCCGCAGTCTGTGGGTGAGCCTCGATGGAGGTGAGAACTCCTTTGGTCCAGCTGCCTTGGCTTCCCCTCCCAGTCTGCCCCTCCATCACACTCGCACCGAGCTTTTGGGGTACTACTTCAACCCATCCTCTACACACAATCTCCCTAGCAACGAAGAGGTTCCCATGTATAGGAAACAGGCTTGCAGGGAGGGGCCCTACACCTGACATATCGGCAATACCTTACCTACGAGTTTTGTGTCAGCAGCGTCTGCCGCTGGCGGCTCCGGCTGCTGCTGTTTGTTTGCGGTCGCCTTGGCAGCAACGCCTCGCCACTGCAGCTTTGTACGCTGCACCCACCAGTCTTTCTGCAGTGTTGCGGGTGCTCCTGCCCAACTGAAACCTTGAACCTCCCTGGCAACCACAGTTGGTCGCCTTGCGCTAGTAGCAACCCTCCACAGGGAGCCTGCACCAAACCCTGGCAGCTTGAGTTGAAACGTTGGCGTGGTGATAGCCGTGAAACGTATCATGCAGGAACAGTCCGAGCTCACCAGAGCGGAGTGCTCTGCATGCCGTCCGCATCAACATGTTTAGCGCTGCTGGTTGTTGACTTTCACTTCTTCAGTAGCATTGTTATTATATGGTAACACTGCTGCCAGAGCAGCACCCATGGCAGCACCGATATTTGGGCGCAGCCGCGTGCTTCGTCAGCACCAAGGTCCCAAGGAGGCACCTCCCAATGGGATAGCGTATTTGCAAACGTCTATTGCAGATACCACCGCAACATTAACAGTTTCGCTATGACGTGCGAAACCCAGGTAACGGCACTGGCCTACCAGTATTCTGTCCACACTCAGCTAAGGTTCCCAGTTCCCAGTTAACTACTTGCACTGTGCTCTCGTGTTGGTTCATGCAGGCGCCGACCAGCTATCCTCGTCTCTGGAGGACCAAAGCCCGTGACAAGCTCGGCAGGAAAACTATGCAAGAGCAAGACATAGCGAAGCATGATGAACAGCTCAGCACAGTGCAAAAAGCCGTTTCCACCGTGCGAGAGTACCCTGGCAGTTCGACTGCTGTTGGCGCACTGGCCTTCTACACCGCCCTGCGGGCTGGCATAGAGGTGGGAAGGCAGGGAGAATGGAATACCGTACGCTGCACCTGTTCTGTACACACACTGTAATGTCCTTTGCAATTTGAATTTTAATACTGGCCTTGGTACCTTGCTGCCCTAAGCTGACAGTGGCATGCTTGGAGGCAGGGGTTGTGTTGCCCGGGTACCTGTCTCAGTCCCTGCTGCACTTGACCCCCGTCACTTACCCCCGCCGTCTGTGTGCTGTGGTTGTAGCTCTTCCACTTGACGCGGCGGAGCTTTCTGCGGCAGCTGCTGCTTGACCTTTGTCCAGCCCTGGACGCTGCGGGGTACCTGTACTGGGTGGATTTCGGCAGCCTGCTGGGGATACACAGGTGAAGAGAGTGTGAAACAAATATGCCCAGGACACCATGGTTGCAGGGACCTGGGGCTTCTTCTAACACGAAACGTCAGCTGTTAGGCTGCTACAACACAGGCCACAGGCAAATCTCTGAGCAGGCATGTCTGCTGCCTACGTTTCCTGCCCTTGCTTCCTGAGCAGGCATAGCTGGAATGCCTGCTGCCTGACTGTCTTGCCGCTTCTGCCACTCTGCTGGGCATCGTGTGTACTGGGCAGCGTCCTCGACGCCAGCCTTCCCTGGCACCTGCGCCTCCCCCTTGCTACAGGGATGGCGACCTGATTCCTTACGACAACGACATAGACCTGGTCATTCTGAAGCCCACATCGTGGGAGGAGGTGGTGGCCGGCCTGCAGAAGCAGCTGGGGCAGAAGTACAGCGTCAAAGGTGTGAGCGCAAGGGCTAGGCAGGCTGTGCATACGCCTCTTCCTTGGAGGTTGCTTTTGCCAGGGGTTCCCTTGGCTCTTGGCAAGCTGTAGTAAAGCTTGGCAAGGTGTTTCAGCCAGGCCTCCTTTCCCCCTGCTGGGAGGTTGCTATGGATTCTAGTAGTCCTACACATGTGTCATTGTATAATTGCAACCCCAGTTTTCACGTGGAATACCCAAACTTGCCTTTTGCTGATTGCAGTGGTGACCCCCAGTGAGAGCCCCAGCACGCAGTTCGTGCGGGTGTACTGCCCACTGGGCATGGCTGACATCTTTGGAGCCTGTGAGAGGTGAGTTCTTGCAGAGCAGGAAAGGCTAGAGTAGCTTCGCCCGTGCGCCCTCAGCAGGCAGTCCTGAAGGCTGCTGCATGTGGGTGCTCGGTCACTCAATGTCGCTGAAGGTAGGGGGCAGTACCGCGCGTTGACATGCTGCAGGAACTGCTGGGAACGGCGTCAGTGGCTTTATTTTGTGTGCCACTGATGGCTGCAGAGGTGGGGAGCACCTGCACATCGATTTCGGGCACGGCGACAGCGGCGATATCAGGCGCAAGCTGGTCCTGCCGCCCAGGAAGCATATCTTCAGGTGGGGATGCACGGCCTGGGCGCCGGGCACACCATGTGGGTGCAGCAGTGTGTAGGGGAGGCACTGTGCCTGCAACGGCCTTGATGCTTTCCACAGTAAGCTGTTTTGCCAAATGTGTGTCGATCGCCGCCTATAGCTTGCAGGTGGCGTGTTCTTTGGCACCTAACCGTGGTGGCGCGCTTGGCCTTGCAGGGGCCAGGAGGTGTGCGTGCCGGCGGATGTTGAGGGCACGCTGCGGGCGCGCTATGGGCCCACCTGGAGGACTCCCCGCTACATGGACAAGGGCAGTGACACAGGTGGGTGGGGTGGTAGCAGGGCCGGAGCGGGTGGTGGGGTTCTGGTGGTTTTGGGTAAGTGAAGGCGCCCAGTTGCAGGCTCACCACCATGCTGCTGACAGGTTGCTATCTGAGAGCAGCCATCACTGCTGGAAGCTTACATACTTGACGTAGCAGTCAGTGTGCCTGACTGGTTGTTGCGGGACAACAATGGCGGGCACCATATTAGGATAGTGCGAAGAGACCTCTCTACATGCATACACGATGGCCAAATACGGGTCAAAAGACGTGAAACCTCGCCCGTGTAACAGTTGCTGGTTGTATATACCACTGCAGTGGAAGCAGCCAAGCTGTATGCCCGCATCTTCCGAGCCCTTTCCTGGCTGGGCATTCGACTGTAAGACCCCATTGTACAGAAAACGCGTGTGGCAGAACCTGAACACACAAGTTTGCTGCTGCTCTCGTAACTCAACCGTGAGTGTCACCTTAGGCATTACGGCTTTGTGTGTCGGTGGATTGGAAGCTTGTACCCCACAAAGAATATTGGTACCTGATACTGCCCTGCTAGGCAGGGACACTATTTACTTTCATCCCCGCATTTTTCCCGTTCAACGGTTTTCAAAGCAGAGAGGTCACTTTCATATTTCAGCCGACCTTTCATTGTACATGTTTGTTTGCCATTTGCCAGCCTCTCAGCGGTTCCTAATGAAAAGTCCTGAATTAGCTAACAGTTAGCCATCTCATACCCAACCTGCTCTGGTGTCAAAATTGAGTGGGCACTGCATAACAATGCTTACTTATCCCAGCCTTTTGTAGCTATTGTCTATGCAGAAGTCGGCGGATAGGCCGTGCGTCCTGCCAGGTACCAAGTTTCAGCCATGAAGGCGCACCATACGCAGCCAGTCCTGTAACATGTATGTAAGAGTTGAGATCTGAACCAAAAGCAAGTCTGCCGCCAGGCTGATGGTGCTGCAAGCTGGCTAAGCATCGGACATTGAAGGCTTGGGGATACGGGACGCTGTCACTGAGCCCATGGTGGCAGGGGAGAACTTGGCTGCCTTGGCGCCCCCGCTAGTGGTGAATCTCAATACCTCGGGCACTGCAGCACCACACCATTCTTGATTACTGGCCTGGGTCATACAACGGGTCTGTGCAGTCTGCTATCTATAATGTCATACAGTCCCCATGCCAGCAGTCAGTTCGTAGGCGGAGAAGGTCGCCCCTCCACTGCCTGCTTGTTACGTGCCATTAGCCACCGCCTCACCACAAGCAGGCCTAAGCTGTTGTTCTAATTATGCCTGAGAACCAGCTACTAAGACACAACACATGTCCTTGCGACTGCTGCCTACACACCTGAGGGGCTGCGTCCTGGGGAGGTGACCTTAGGTGGCAGTCCGCCAGTAGTGGAGCTCCTGAAGCTGCCTATCCTAAAGTCAGCCCCTGCTGAACCTGCTGCCCTAGGCGTGCCTGCTGCGGAGCCGCTGCCAGACATGGGAGGCACCTTGGGGATTTTGCTCCCACTGCCGCTGCTGGGATTGAACAGACCCGCTGGCGCGGCCTTGCCCCACCCAGCATAAGTCGTCATGGCCCCTGGGTCTGAGAGGTGGCTGGGGGAGCGCAGGAACCTGCCTGCCTCCAGCTGTGAGCTGCTTAGCGGTGACGGCTGCCTGCTGCCCCCTGTGGGAGCTGCATCAGGGAGGGACCGCCCTGTTGGCAGGGGCGTGCCAGCTTCAGACCAGCAGCCTCCCGGCCTTCGCAGCGGCAAGCCCAACCTTTTGGTGCCGAGAGCCTCCTCGCTAGCGCTGGCGCTCCCTCCTTGGGACAAGCGGGGCGAGCCTGGCATGGAGCTGCTGCGGCGAGGCATCACACCTAGGGCAGCAGCCCTCACGCTGGAGCCACCAGCGGCCCTGCGAGCTTCAGAGGGAGGCGACGGCAGCCCTAGCATCTGCATGTGGGCCACGTGGCGTGTCCTGGCGGGGCTGCAGCTGTAGTCAAGGCTGCTGCGTACAGTGGCAGGCGTGGCGGCTGCGCTGGCTGCCTTCTGCTCAGAGTCTAGCAGCCAAGTTGTGGCATCATCATCGTCGGCCGTTAGCATGTGGTGCAGGTTGGGGCTGCGGGTATGGGGTTGGATCTGGCCTTGGCTGGCAGGGCTCAAGACATGAAGCGGGCAACACCCAGGCGCTGTGCTCTGGCCTGCTTGGCAGTTCCAGCCATCATTGCCACCAAAGCAGCTTCCTGCTCCCACATCCAGCTGCCTGAGCCGCTGCTGGAAAAGCCCTGCCACGGAGGTCCTGCGGCTCGTTGTGCTGCTGCTGCTGCCCGCAGGGCTGCTGAGGGCTTGATGCCGCCCAAAGCTGAGCCGGCGCTGCTGAGCCTGGCTGTCGCGCGTGCGTGGGCAGCTCTGCAGGCAGAGAGGCAGATTGAGGTGGGTTCGATGTGAACCTAAACAAGACTCTAGATGAACCGCGTAAAGATGGTTTGTTGCTGACCTGCCAAGATGGCCCATGCTACAACTGTTCGCACCTGTTGCAACTCTGCCGAGAGCGCCTCGAGTTCAGCCTGTAGGGCCTCCAGCTTCTCCTCCTCTTCTAGCAGCTCCACTTGCGGCCTGGGAGGTGTCACTGAATGCTGCTCATGCACTTCGTGCCTGATGTGGCTGAGCTGTTGTTGAAGTCCAAGCTGGGCTTGAACATGCTCAGTGGGAGTGGAGGGCCGTGGTGAGCAGACAATTTGCTCTGGTGCGTATGCAACCACTTGCCCAGGCCTGTAGGCAGCCATGGAGTGCCAGGTTGGCATGTAAAGGCAGTTGGGGTGTTGCATAAGAAAGAAGCTTGAACGGTCTTACAGATCCAGTCTCGGTCAATGCAACTGGGGCGGCACGGATTTTCAAGCGCAGCTCTCAAACTCTTTCGCTGCCCATACTCACCCACCAGGAGCCCTGGCCTGGCTCAGCTGCCTCTGTGCTTTGCTGCAGCGGCTGCGCTCCAAGAAGTACAACGCCCAGCCTACCACCGCAGTGGTCAGGGCTAAAACCAGGCCATGCTCTGCTGCCAAGTCTGTGACCAGCTTGCGCTTCTCAATCAGGTGGTCTAGCATATCCTTTCTTCTTCTCGTCCAACCAGGTACTTCAGACTTGCCACCAGGCATACCGGTTCGGTGGCCGAAGCTCAGGGTCTACGCATCAAGGGAAGGGACCGATCAAGGCACGTCCCTGCCGGCCTGAGACGGACAGGGTGCTAGAGCTTTCACACAGCTAAATTTACACGGGATGATATTGCAACAGCAAGCGATGACCAAAATGTCTTGCTGTTTTTGTTTGCATGCTGTGCTGTGCGCGAGGTGAGGCATGCTGTGCAACGACCCGAGGACATGAACAGTAGAAGAGCTGTATCCAAATTTGACATTGATGGAAGCAAAGGACTCCTCCTGTCCTAGGTACTAGTGGTCGACCAATTGATCCCTTCGCATCTCCGAGATGGAGCCCGACGTGCAAAGTGCTCTGTTGGCCTGCTCGAGCTTCTTTAGATGGAGATTGCAGACCGCTGAGGTGGGGTTGGCCCAGGCTCGATGCTTTCTGCCTTGCTACCACTAACAGTGCCACTTACTCCTGTTACACACCTCACGACCCCACCGCTCCCTGCAGGCTGCCTTCAAGTCTGAACTAGAAACAGCCCTGGCAGCAGCCACTCAGGATGAGGAGCAACTCGGCCAGCTGCAGCTGGCAGTTGCCGCTTCGCAGAGTGAGGTTGACAGGTTGCGGTCGGAGTTGTCGGCGGCTCAGCAGCTTCTAGAGCGTGAAACAGCTGCCTGCACAGGCCATCAAGCTCATGGACGGTGCCTGCAACAGCAACTGGATGCAGCACAGGCCGAACTTAGCGTGTCACAGAAGCTTGGAGAGGCCGTGCAGGCGCAGCTGGAGCAAGCGGCCCTGGAGATGGCTGCACTGCAGGCTCGGCTTGCAGTTGCGGAGCGCACCAGTGACGAGCTTGCGGCCACCCAACAGGCAGCTTCTGAGCAGAGTCGTGAGCTGCAAACGGCACAGCGTGCTGCAGAGAGGCTGGGACAGCAGCTGCAATTGGCAGATGCGGAGCGTGCAGGAGCAACGGACGCAGAGCTGCAGCTGCGGGGTCGGGTTGCCAAGCTGGAGGTTGCCGTGGCTGACGAATCCATGAAAGCTGAGCTGCAGGTCAGCAGTGTTGGCATCCTGCTGCGGATGGTGGCTGAGTCCTTTGGACCGCTACAAGAGCGGCAACCCAAGGGCTTAATGTGCTACTGGCCCGTTGCATTTTGCTACGTTGGCTTGAGGGACACATCATAGCGTTGCTGGTAAGCAGCCTGGATAAGGTGTGTTTGCAGGCATCCAAGGCTCAGAGCCTACAGCGTCAGCTGGCCGATGAGCAGCACAGAGTCTCTGAGCTTGCATTGCAGCTGGAGAGGCACCAAGCCCATGATAAAGTGATTAAAGACTTGAAAGAAGATAAGAAGGCACTGCAAGAGGAGAAGATGATGCTGGAAGTGAGCATTTCTCTTGCTAGGCTCTGATGCCTGGATGTTGGCTAGTAAGATTTAGCATGCACTTGCTGGGCACATCAACAAGCAGGCAACCATGTACTGACCTGTGCCAGTCCTGGACCGCTGCAGGTGCAATTGCAGGCCGCTCACGCCGCGCTGGCAGGCTTTGGGCGCTCGCTGTCTCGGGCTGCGGCCGACCAGTGTCCCCACAGCGGGGAGCTGACCGAAGTGGGGTCGGAGTCACTTGCCTCGGAAGCTCCTGGTGGACATGCGGAGGAAGGGACTTCTCCAGCAGCGCTGGAAGGGATTGACTGTGATGCAGCCGGGTATTGTACTGAGAATGATAGCATTGGCCCCCAGGCCAGTAGTGGCAGCATGGACGGTGAAGGTATCGCGCATGAAAGGGACACAGGCCGCGATGTTAGGGGCCGCGGAGACTCAAGCGCCAGTGAGGAGGTGGGTGATGTTATGAGGAAAGAATGACGATCTTAAAGCCCTTTTGGAAACCGGATCCATGCACCCAGGCGTCCGCGGGAGGGCTCCAGCTTGCAAATCAGGCATATTAGGGCTATGCCCGCTTGTTTTGCAGGCGATTGGTGATGCGGCAGACGGGTTGCTACAAATGGTAGTCGACCAGCAGCAGCGGATCGAGGGCCTGGATGCAGCCTTGCGAGCTGCCGAGGACAGGCACACTGTGTCAACAGCGGTGGCAAAGCAGACGGTCCAGAAACTCATGATGGAGGTTGGAAGGACAGAAGCCTCTGGGAAGGCGCTTCAGCAGAGCTTGCTGGAGAGGGACAGGCAGCTCAACACGCTGCAGCAAGAGCATGAGTGCGCGAGCCGACAAGGCGCGTTGTTTGAAGCTCAAATCGCTCAGCTCACCGCAGCACTGCAGCAGCATGATTCTGACAAGGCACGGTTGGAGGTGGAAAGAGGGCAGCAGCTTGCGGCCCTGCAGGCAGCGCTGGAACAGCAGCGCAGTGCTTCGCAGCAAGCAGCGGCTCTGCAGGCGGAGCTAGCCTCGCTTCAAGCGCAGCTCGCCGAGGAGCGGGCAGCCGCGCAGCAACAACTTGCGCAGCAGCTGGCGGAGGTCAAGGGGCGAGGGCAGGGCGATGCCAGGCAGGCAGCAGCCAGCTTGCAAGCAGGTGCGGCTGACTTCTTTTTGTATCCGTAGCGCTGCAACTGTGGCAACATCCCTTGAGCCATTCGGATGGTGAGAGCAACAGTGGGGTCAGCGCCGAGCATCCATACTTTTGCATGCCAGTGAGCTGCTTTCTCTCCCGCGTAAGCCTCATCCTTTATCCAACAGGTCGCCTCAAGCTGGGATGGGCGCTCCTCGAACTCTTCACGGTATATGTGTGTGCAGCCCAAAATGAAATACAGCAACTGCGAGCCAAGCTTGAGAACACAGAGGCAGTTGCCCAAGTGGTCATTGGCAAGCTCGAGGCGAAGCTTGTGGCACGGCAGGGGAGCAGCCATGAAGTAGCCGCTAAGCTGCAGGCAAGGGCCTGGTCTGCTGCTGCAGACGATTTGTTTTACAGAAGGATCCATGGTATCTGTTCTTGAAGGCTGCCCTTCGGAGGACATCTTATAAAGCCTACATAAGAAGACATCTGTTAATGGGTGCATGCTTCGTGGCTTGTTTGCCTACAACCACCACCCATCAATCGCATCCCACCCCAGCCAAGTAATGACTCCATCTAGATGCCTTTTCTGGAGTCATCGAGCTGTTGCCCCTGCAGGCGCGCTGTACTGCAGCAGCCAGGGCGGCACACGATGCCATGCACGCTCTCCAGTCAGAGAGGGAGCTGTGGAGTTGCGTGCGTGCCACTTATATTGAGCGCGTGGGCAAGCTGGAAAGGGCGCTGAGGCGTGAGGTGAGCCAACCATCTCCCAAGCTATGCGTGCAGCCTGTCATGTTGGGCACTTTCGGAGCACGGTGGAGGCTCTTGGTGCCAGAGTCTTCGAATGCATCTTGCCTTGTAATAGTCGATTTACAATTTGTGGCACTATCTCATCAAAAGAGGCGGCATGCCACCTGCGCTTGCAACCTGCCGTTACTTGACCAGCAAGGCCTACCATTACAACATATATAGTTGTCCTACCATTGTTTCAGCTCAGACATTTCTTCGAGCTGCTGCAGAGCAAGTTGTCCTGCTGGTATGCAGGTATTGCTGAGGAGAGTGTTTAGCTTTTGGAGACATCTTTCTCTGTGTTCTGCGCTATCCGCTGCTCAGGGAGCACTGTGTGACGCCTCCGTGGCCGCCAAAGCAGCCAAGGCAGTGGCGGAGCTGGAACGGGCGCAGACAATCCAGTCTATCAAGCCGGAGCCCCAACTGCGGCAACCTTTTGTGGCACATTCAAAGCAGCCTGATATGCCGCTGGCCATGACGAGTCCGCTGTCTCATGTGCAGCAGCCGCAGCAGCAGCAGGTGTTGCAACAGCTGCAGTTCCCTGCCCAGCAGCAAGGGATGATGTCCCTCGTTCCATTCACAATTCCTGCTGTTGGCACGACAGGCAGCCCCGCTATCTTGGCCATGCCGCTGCAGCTGGCTGCTTTTGGGCAGCCGCCTGCCAGCGCCAGCTTGGTGCAACCCTTTGCCAGTCAGCAAGGAGGGATGCAGGCGCAGCCTGTACAAGGCTTGTCACCCAGCCCGGCAGGAGCGGAACGCATGCTAAGCTTGGCTGCTACCCGCAGCAAGCTGTCGAGCGGGACCGCCTCTGCCCCTGCCCAGCCCCTGCTGCCGGCTCAGCAGCAGCCCATGCTGGCAGAGGAGTCCGCGGATTGGACAACTGTATCGACTGAGGCTGTTGTTGAATCAACCCCTTCATACGATTTGCATGAGGCTGGAGTGCTGCAGAGAGGCAGTCGTGCAACACTCCGGACGCAAGGTTTGACAGTCAGGCATCTCAGCGCCGGGCGGGTAAAAGGTAGCGTTGGACAGGCAGTGGGCACTGTGGCAGCAGCTGTAGCAGGGAAGGCTACACACCAGCGACAGCCATCGTGCAGGCATGGGTTAGGCGGCAGCCCGCCAGATGTTATCCTACCGTTGACAAAAGCCACAGCAGCGCTGAATGCCGGCTGCCAAGAGCCTGGCATTTCAGCCCTGACACCTGCTGGAGCCAGCCCGGCTCAGCAACCCTTTGCCGCATCCAGGAAAGTACCCCCTGGTGTCAAGAAGATGCTGACAGGTGGGTGTCATGTGTGTTGGTAAGTCTGTATAGCAATGTTCATATTATGTTATTGCTGGCAGTCGCAGGTTGCAGGCTTCCGGTCGGCACACCTTCTCGATTGCGGTCCGGCCATCACTGCTGGCCTGCTACCTTTCGCAGGGAACAACAGCCCGTTGCCCTGGGTGCCTTCCAGCAGGCATGCACGCGTCCTGCAAAGCTTCGATATGAAGCCAGGAGCTGCTGTGAGGCCTCAGTCCTCAGGCAGAAGAAAGGCTGGAGCAGGCAGCAACAATAGTCATGCCCTGGCCCTGGAGGGTGGGATGTCTTCAACCATAGGCGCACTAGAGACAGGAACAGCATGCAAGGCAGCTCGCACGCTCCTGACTGCGGCGGCTGAGTTGCAGCAAGTTGAGCTGCCGAACATAAGTCTGGGACGCGAAGCCAGCAGGGAGACCGCTTATGGGAGCACTGTGCCTATGGCTGACCCAGTCCTGATGTCAGCAGTGGCTGCAACAGAACAAGCCACGGAGGCGGTCTTAGTGCAGCAGGGTCAACAATCTGGTGTGCAGCCAGCAGTTGCTCGAGCACGGGTACAAACCCCCGAGGGGGCCTTACCCGAGCCAAGGCAGACCTTGCCCACCATGTACCCACTCCTGGTTTCCTCAGGCTCACAGCCGCCCGAAGTGCATTGCACAACCGCTGCCTTTACCGGCAGCAACAATGAAGAAGGATCTGAATGTACCGGCCAGGAGAGCATGCCCTCAAGCCAGCTTCTCACAGGAGCAACTGCCTCGAGCCGTGATGTGGAGGCAGCATGCATCTCGCAGCCAACTGATGAGCCCCGCGCCAGCGTCGAAGGTGATACACAGCCAGCTGCATTAGCGGCAGCTTGTAGCTCCCTCGCCCCGAGGCTGGCGCTCACCCCTGGTGTGCCGGCACCTCCTACCTGTGAGGCAGGGAGCGGGACGGCTGTGCATCCTGGGGTGCAAGTCAGACGGGTGGCCCTCAATACCCCTGTCATTGTCAGACGGGGCGTCGTGCACCAAGTTGCAAGCGCGACGAGTCCAGCACTGACGTAGCGTGGCAGTGTAGGATGGTTGGAAGGCTGACTGCATGGACTTTGCTGATATCTCACTCTTGTACCATGTTGGATTTGCACTCGTTGGCACTGACATTACGTGAAGTGGTTGAGACCACTCCACATTGATGGCGCCTGGAGAACTGTTGCGATCGTAGAACCAGGTACACTTCTGCTGGCCACAGCTCTTGATGAGTATGACAATTATCCCAGTGCCAACCATTTATATTCAAAGCATTTCTGCTTCCAGCCCTGTCAGTCCAGTTGGTCACTACCTCCGCTCTGTCCGAACTACTGGCCACCTTAACCAAGTTGGCTGGTGGCCCATCAACTGCCGGCAAGCAATTGCCGCAGGCTGTACCATGGTCCGGCCAGTGCTGTGCTGCCTCTGCTGCCTTACTTGTGCTTGGCAACAGCGCTTGCGGGCCAGGTCTGCAAGTCTCAGTGCCTGTCAAGTGTAGATTCTGCCCAGTGCCGCTGCTTAGTTATAAAGTGCACCGTAAAGGTGGCAGGCAACGCGAATAGAGAGGAGGTATGGATGAAATGGACTGGCAGGGCTGGATGCGCGTATGCTCTGTGTCTTGCCGGAGTTCTGGGCCCAGTAGGTCTCGGCCTGAGACAGCTAAGGCCACTGGATTAGCAGGTGAAGCTACTGCCCTATTTATTGCAAAGGAGCTCAGCTGTCCCGAGAGCGCTACCTTGAATCGAGATCGCTCGCAACCTGCCGCAGGGCAACTCCATGGGCAAGTAAGCTGCTCAGCTGTAAGAGCAGTTGGCGCGCGCGCCAGGATACTGGATGTGATGCCTCGCAACAATCGCATGCCTCGAAACCCGGCACGACAAGCATGCTGGGGTACCACAATGCAAGATGCCTCGAAGGATCGAACTGTACCGGCGCACGGACTTGCCCTCGCCTGTATATTGGGTTTGCGGAGTTCCTCAACACAGTTCCGCTGCTCCCATACATATATATAGAAGTATGGCCTACCTTGCCGCAGCTGACTGCGTCATTGCTCCTGGGGTTGAGCTGCATGGCATCCGCGTGGTGAAGGAGCTCAACAGGGGCGGCACAGCTGTGGTGTATGAAGGCCATGTAATCGCCACCGCCACGCCAGTCGCTCTGAAGGTTGGCGCACAACACACTTTTCAGCAGATTCTAGCTGTATAGCGTCAGTGCTGGGCAGCACAGGTTGAGAGCCTGGTGGCGTGTCGCAGGTGATGACGGTCAAGGACTCCCAGGCAACCCCCTCCTTCCAGGCTGTCCAGCGGGAGGTATGCCTGCTGAGCTCGTCCTGTGGATAATGACTGCGGGACTGCCTGGCTGGGCTGCGTTCCAAACGCTTGTCAGCAACAGCAACCCCTATCAGCATTTGGAATGTGGACAAATGAAGCACGCAAATTGGTGGTCGCAGGTGGAATATGCTGGGTCCATCCAGCACCCCAACATCGTCAAGCTGCTGGGATACTTCACCCATGGGCCCTTCGTGGTGCTCGTGTGGGAGCTTATTCGCGGCTTGGACTTGCTGGACAAGCTGAACGAGTGTGGGGGGCGGCTGGAGGAATCCAAGGCAGCCCTGTACTTCTCGCAGCTGCTGCAAGCGGTGCACCACGTCCATGTCAACGGCATGTGCCATAGGGACCTCAAGCCAGGTGTGCAGCGCAAGGACATCTTGCATCGGCACGGCGGTTTCTTCCCAAGCACTGCCTGCAGCATGGCTTGGAGTTGCTGCAGAGGCAGGCATAGGAGTGCGGGCTTGTGGAATCAAAGAGAGCATTGCTAAGCCTGTTGGCCCCATTTGCGGGACCTATGAGCAGCATGGTCAGGTGGCGGTACGCTGTTCGCCTGGACTAGGCTGAGCCTGGGCTGATGTGTGCGGCTGCAGAGAACTGCATTGTGGAGACTATCACGCAGCGGCTGGTGCTCATTGACTTTGGGCTCAGCCGCTCGCTGTCCGCCTCCCTGGGGATGACTCTGGGAGTAGGTAAGCGTGAGGGGCCTGGCATCGCCCATGTGTTTCCCCTCTTGTACCGTCAGACGGTACAATGGGGGTACAAAACACCTCAGACGGTACAAAACACCTCAGCCGATGCTTGTATAACAAGCATCGGCTGAGGTGCCCCAGTACAGCTAGCATGTCGTAGGCCTGGTGCAAAGCGCAGCAGTTTGAGAGTGGGTCCCCTGTGCCTGCAGGGACCCCCGACTACATGTCCCCCGAGCTCATTGCGGGGGGGTCTATCGAAGTGCTAAAAAATCGCACCCTTGGCAGGTAGGGCCACCATGTCCCATCCACCCATGGAATACCCCAACAAGGGTTGCATGCTGTGCTGTGTGAGGAAGTGCTTGGCAGCAGCTTGTCAACTGGGCTGGCAGGATGCTGGGTGCAGGTACGACCCGGTGAAGAGCGATGTGTGGGCGCTGGGCGTGCTGCTGTTCCTCCTGGTCAGCGGGCAGTACCCCTTCGAGGTACTGCGCACTGGCGGGGGGCATCTGTCTGGTGGTATCCTAACTGCCCAGGGGTTGAGAGACAGATCCCACAGAACGCAGAGCGGCACTGCGTGGATTTCTGCTGCTGCTTCGCTGTGCTTAGCTTACCTCCCTGGTCAGACCTTTCATTTGGGGTTACATAGGGTTAACATACAGGCGTGCGCCCACCAACCAACACACACAGTGCCCTGCCCCTTGCTTGGTGCAGGACCCCCTCCAGCCCCAGAACGTGGTTGCCACCCTGGGTAACATTGCCCGGGGGCGTAGGAAGGCGCTGCCCCGAAGGGTCTCCCCCCAGTGCGCCGCCCTGATTGAGTCCATGTTGTGCCTCGACCCCTCCCAGCGCCTGACGCTGCAAGTGAGTGGACGGCAGCATTGGCTTGTCTTGGGGTTCTTAGCTTGCCTGGGCTTCTTCCTGCCCAGTGGCGTACTTGATGCTTGTACATTGCCATGGGTCCGGCCGCCTGGGGACTAGTAGGCCACGGAAAGCCTTGTTGACTGTCTGAAGGCAAGGCTTGGGAAGGAAACTGACAGTGACGCTCTCCCTGCTACAGGAGATTGCTGCGCACCCCTGGCTGGCACTGCATGGCCAAGCCGTGCAACTGCTACCAATCCTGGTGGCTGCTCCTCCCAACCCCGGCGCCAGCCACGCAGCAGGGCATCAGATTCCCAGGATACCTGCAGCAACTGACAGTACCTGTTGCCATGGGATGGATCTGGAGGAGTCGCAGTCGGGGTTCTTCATGAGCGCAGAGAGTTCCCTGGCGGCCCCCGGCTCACCCCACCCCGCCAGCGCTGTGCCTGCTGTGCACCCTGCCATGGGTAGCCTCCCAACAGCAGCATGCCCAGCAGCAGCCACGGCCCCTGTCGCTCCCTCAACCCCTACGCTGTCACGCCCTGACTGGGTCTCCCGCCCTGCTGAGCCCCACGCTATGCTGTCCCAGGGGTCCCTGCCCGCTGCCGTTACAACAGGCATAGTGCCTCGAGTGCCCAGCTTCAACTTCATGGCAACTGGCCAGCCGGGGCGCCTGCTGCTGCACAGCCAGGGCTCTGCTGAGCTCAAGCCCTCCTCCCCACACACCCCCCGGGTGGTCATGCTGACCGCCACCTCAGCGGCGCAGCAGGCACAGCAGGCCCCGCCCATGCTGACCACCGCGCCCTCGGCTGTGGCAGCCGTGCGCCCGCCGCCTGTGTTCTATTCCAACTGCAAGCCCCCCATGGTGCCAGTGCTGGTCGAGGCACTCCCGCCGCAGGCTGGCAGCAGCAAGAGTGCCAGCCTACGGCCAGTCGTGCCAGCCCAGAGCCTGGGGGGAAGCCCCTCAGCACAGCAGGCTAGCAAGCGGGCCAGGTCTGGCGGCATTGGTGGCTTCTGCCGCACCCTGTTTGGGGGTGGGGCGTGTTAGGGATACTTGAGGAAAGTATGGGAGGGGTCTCTTGGGGAGCAGCCAGCTGCCTGTTCTTGGAGGGGGCTGCTTATGGGGCGGGTACTGATATTTGCATGGGTGGCAGGGAGTGCGAACTGGGAGTGAGCTGAGGCTGGGCTGGACTGACAGGGCTGGATGCAGGACGAGCTGAGTATTATGCACACTGTGAACATGCACCGATTGGTTGGTAGGATGAGGTCATGTTTTGTTCAATAGAGTTGGCTGGTTGAAGACCGATGTGAAGGTACATGTTATTAGCAGGCGTTTGCAGGACGCAGCGCAGGTGCAGCAGTGTGCCTACCGATTTTTGTTGCCGGTTTCACACGCTTTTGAGTTAGCCAAGTGCCCTGTCCCCATCAGAGGGCCATCTTTGCTTTCCTCTGTCTCACCACCCTTCCTATTTGCTGCTGGTTGCATGTGGTCTTGGTACTGACGTAAATAATGTCCAAATGAGGTTCACAACTCCAAAAGATTCCCGTAGATGAACATATTGGCAAACTGCAAGCATCAAATGCACGCTGAAGCCAGGCGTGCATTTTTTCATAGCAAACTCATGTTGTCCAATGTATAATCAATCATTCCAGCCATCGCAGCTGCAGAGAGAGAAAATGAGAAAAGAGGTGCAGCAGCAGAGAGAGAAAGGAAGACACCATTCCAGCACAGATGACATCTCAACATCCCTGCACACACACTACCTGCCCAGCTGACTACAGCCAACAGATAAATCCGACTACACACAACCAAAAGTTCTAACAAACATAGTACCCTGTAGAGCATTAGCAGCCATGCCGATACAGTGACAGTCCATCGGCAGCCCAAACGCTGCAAAGGCGGGCGGGGCAGACAGCCCCTTGCCCCCTCCCAACTCCACTATACCAGCTTCCACCACTGGGTTTCTACCCAATCCAGTGCTCACTTGCAGACACTCATTCCCGTGGTCGGTACCTTGATACCTCTCCCCAGGTCAGCAAACCTTGCAGGCTTGCATATGCTCTGACCCTACCGACCTCTTCTAGGCTTGCTAACCTCGTCTGCATTTGCTGATCTGCTAGACGAAGGCCCCGGGGAAGGGTGACCTGGCGCACCTCCGCCTAACCTCGACAGCTGTAAAGTAAACCAGCAGGCTGTTCAGGTCGTCCATGTGGGTGCAGAGAGGCCCACTCTACCTCATGGAAATCGCGCGGCGCAGCGCGGCGGCCTTGCTGAGGTGCGCCCCGTTGGCAGGAGCTGGCAGGGCGCCCGCCACGCGGGCGGCGCCTGCGCCCTCCGCTCCTCCCTGCGGCGCCTGCGCCCCCAGCCCCGGGTGCTGCAGCAGCGGCTCACTCTGCGGGCGGGGCTCCAGCTCCACGCCGGGCCCGCCCTGCTGTGCATGCTGCCCAGGGGGGTAGCGCTGCTGCTGTGCATGCTGCGCAGCCCGCGGCTGCATGCCCGGCTGCAGCGCCTGCTGCCGCTGCCGCTCGGCGGCCGCTGGGCGGTCATCCTCGTCAGCCCGACCCAGCCCAGCCTTGAGGGCCACTCCCAGCAGTTCCCTGCAAGCAAGAGGCACAGGACCATATCAGTGGGGCCGGCAGAAGCGTTAGCCGGGAAGAGGTCTCACGGGGGCAGCTGCCCAGGCGGGATTTTACTAATACAGACATTATAATTCCGTCATTATGATACAGGTGAGTGGCAGATAGGCCGAGGCTGGGTAAGAGGGGTGGAGGGGGATTCCGCAAGCAACCCCTCACTCCCTCGCCACCTGGCGCTCACAGCATCCACCACCACACCTCACTCCTCTGCAGTCTCTGGGGCAGTGCGCTGTCCCCCCGGCGCTACAGTATCAGTACAGCGCGCATTGCCCCCCACAACACATAA
>BBXU01001301.1:0-14003 GCA_001598975.1 Parachlorella kessleri | reverse complement strand
ATGAACGAAAGCAGCAGCACGTCCCAGCTCGAGAGTGCTATTTGTCCTAGGACAGAGAGTTCATGGTTTGGGGGCACTTCACTGAAAGCCTTGGGGCACACGGCAAGTTGGGAGACGAAGGCAAGTCATGCGGACTGGCAGTGAGGAACGCCTTCGCTTGTCCATCCCGACCCGGGTTACGAGTTGGAAATAAATTTAAGAGAGGGATAGTTGCGTGATTGTCAAATCGTTGGAGCACAGGAGCTGCTAAGAGTGCTGCCCTGAGCGCGACGTAGTGCCATCTTCCCGCCGTCTGTTGCAGGTATGCCTTCTTGCAGGTATCCTCACTCCGAGGCAGAGGCAGGAAGAGCTTGAGGGCTTTGTTGTGTCGCTCTTGCGTCACTTTGTGTTTAACGGTGCCGGAGGAAGACCTGATCAACAGGTTCACTCACTTGTCCGCGGGTGGCTTCAAGCTTTGCTGGTCTGTCGGATACAGCTAGGTAGGCTAACACGACGGGTATCGAGAAGCTTTGTTGTTAGAAGGCTGCAATGCACCCAGCTTCCTGTTGCTGCTAGTTGGGTCCACCGTGGCGTGGCCTGTTCGCCTTCCTCGCCTTTAATTCTGGTATAAAGAATACGCCGGTTCCTGCTCACGGTGGTGCGCTTGGGTGCGCGGCATGCAGGCGCTCACTGCAGGAGTGTGCATTCAGAACAGCAACAGACGCCGTTCCCATGCTTTTGGAACTAGCAGGGTAAGCGCCTGACAAGCTCGACGGGGTTTGTGCAGCGTGCGAGTGTTTGGCGACTCAGGCTGTACGTCATGCAGTGATCGAGCGTTGCAAACGCTTGGCCGGCAGTTTGCGCCAAGCAGATTGTACTCCGCTATACCGGCAAGGAGTTCCGACGCTTTCGCAGCGCCTGGGTCGCTGATCCTGCCGTCTGGGGTAACCAACTGACGACCTAGTGCCACCACTGCTGTGCAGGAGGTCGGGGAGGATGGACACCCCATTCTCCACCTGGGCAACTGTTGAGGAAGCAAGCAGCTCTTGCACGCTGCTGCCGCATGAACCGCCGCCCCGAGTGGTGCCGCCGCTGCAGCTGCCCAGCAACGCACGGCAGGCCCTGGAACAACACTTCCAGCAGCAGCAGCCCCACCAATACCCCCAACAGCAGCAGCAGCCCCCAATATTGACGGAGGCACCCACACGGCGGATGTCATCACTCATTAGCACGTTGGCTTCCATAGACGAGTTGGAGCCGCTGCTGCTCGACGACTTGGCACCAGCCGTGGTCATGCCACCGCCGCCGCTGGCGCAGCGCCTTACTGCGAGCCAGGTGAGAGGCTGGCACCTCTGCCCCACTTTAGTATACGCTGTACCAGTGTGAGTCTGCACCAGTGTGGGACCTGCGGCAGTTGGGGGCAAGGGGCGGGCACAGCACCCCCATTGTATAGAACAGCTTTGTCCGGCCTGAACCCAGCACACCTGCTGATATTCTCACTAGTATTGGCCTGGGAGCTGAAGGCTCAAAGGAGTAGTAAGGCTTCGTAAGGCTGAAAACATAAGTAAGTTGGATGGCCCTGCTGACGAGGACTCTGCCGCTGTCCTGCTCCTGTGGCACAGGCCACGGTCGGCTGCATGCGTGCGTTACCCGCTGCTCCCCCGCCCTTTCGCAGGCGGCCGACATGGTGCGCGGCTTTGCGCGGAATCTGCCTGGGGGCGCGCTCACACCCTGCCCCAACGGGTTGAAAGCCAGCTCGCCGAGCGCAGGCGGCGGTGGCAAAGCACCCATGGGCCTGCCGCCCGCCGCGCCCAAGCAGTCGGGGCAGGTAGCCCACGCCTTGGTGGCAGGCCTGTGCTTGCCTGTGCCGGCCCTGCCGCCCATTGTCACGCGCGTGGCCGACAGAAGCAGCGTGCACATGCCCGTGCCGGGGCTGAAGATTAAGACGCCGCGCCGGCATTTCGGGCACGGCATGGACGTTGAGAACCAGTAGCAATGACCGGAGCGCAGCCTGCGAGGTGGGCTGCTGGGTATGATTTAGAGAAAGGGAGAGGAGTTGCTGGGGGCTGCAGCTTGGGGAGTGCCGTTGTGTCAGAGGCGTCCCAGATATTGAATGTACCCTCACACCTGCCATCCCACCCTTTCCTATGAAAGTTGCGCTTGTACCAAGAGTGTGGCTAGGACGGAGCAATTTCCCAAATGCGTGCGTGTTTCCCGCTTACGTTGAATGACTCATAAACCGGTGTGAAACTTGGTGCCTTCTACAGTGCAAGCTGCGAGTTGTTGGACTGTTGTGCCTCCTACTCTTTCTCTTCATCTTTGTTGCGCACTTCGCCTGGGCAAGCCACTGGGAATGTGCATGGCTGGCAGCCACTGCCACGCGGTGCACGCTGGGGATTTCGTGGTGACCTGGCTGGTGTTTGTTTCCGGATCGCCAGCTGCTGTCTGCAGCCGCTGCGCGGTCACATGTGGGTGTGTTTGTGAGCTAATGTCTTGCCTCAGAGATCTACTACCCCTTGTTCTTGTCCTTTCGTTAAGAGGGAGGGACCTTGGGCCCGTGTGTGTCGCGGCGTCCTTGGCAGCCCAAAAGGCTCTCCAGTTTTTGCAGTTTTGCTCCCCACGTCTGTGCTTCTCCATTTGGCACGATTGTAGGCTGGTAGGGTGCGTGGTTGGTCTGCCGTGTAGTTCTCCGGGTTGTGTGGGGAGATGTGTGGTCCCCGGCCGCGTGTTGCCATTCAAGTGCCAGGGTGGAGCTGCGGTCCTCGCACTCCTCACAGTTCGTCCCCATAGTGCTGTTGTGGCATTCAAGCCTCTGTACCAACACAGCGTTGCTTTGGGTGCTGCTTGTGCAGCCATCATGCTCCCCTTCTTGACTGCTTGCTGCACTTCCCTATTTGTACTTGTAAGCCCCGCACTTCCGCGCTTGCTGTTTTGTATGCCCCAGGCGGTTTTCCAAGTAACGCATGTATGCTTTCATAATATCCATGTCTGGTGCGGCCATCGCCCGCACTCTGAACGCATTTCGTCTCACGCGCCCTTGTAACATTGTTTGTCGTGGCGAGTGCACTGGCACATGCTTGGTGTCTAGGTAGTGTGTCGTCGTGTGTGAAGCGAGTCGCCCTCTGTGCAAACCGAGCTTATGATATGTTTGTTAATGATGATGTGATAGTGATGATGTGAGCTGGCTAAGGTGGAGGCTTATGATATGTTCGGATGTCAGAGCATTGAGGTGTCACATTGGTCGGGGCTCCTTTGCTCTAGGTTTTTCCTGCCGCATGCTTTGCTTGTGCAATCACAGTTGTTGCCTCATCGGGCGGTGCAGTTTCTGGCTGTTGGTTTGTCCTGCTCTCCTTACGGTTGCTTTCGCCTTGTGGGGTCAGTGGACCTATTCTTTTCACATCAGTGTCTGGCAGAGCAGGACTCCTCTTTTTGTTCTGGGTGCGCTGGGCACTCTGTGTTTGTGGCGGGATGTCCCGAGGTCCCTTCTTGCCAGGCCATGTTTGCGTCTCCTCTTCCCATGTGGTCACTTTGTTATTTGTTGGGCAGCTGTGGCAGGACCGAGATCCATGTTTTACTTTGTAGTAGTGGATGTGGGTGCCTGGCAGAACAACGATGTGGGCTTGTAAGCTGAATGCTTGACGGCTGGCAACAAAGGTGTTCGGTGAGATCCTCAGCGTTTGCAGCAAAGGGTGTCAGTCACCGTAGCACCGTAGCAAAGAGTGTCAGTCAGTCACCTCACCACATACCAAGGTGGGTTTGCCTACCGCTAGGCAGCCTGCGCTCCTCCTAACATGACCCCCACACCTGGCTAGGAACTCATCGACCCATGGAGCTAACTGCATCCAGCCACTGTCAATACAGATCTCAGGCAAGACACAGAGCATAACAGTGGCCTTAGCTTATCTTGGGGAGAGAACTACTGGCTCAAAACTCAGGCGCACACTTCAACCCGTCCTGTACGTCCTCAACTCTTACACCCTGTTCGCACTCCCTGCCACCCATGCTAATAACTGCACAGATTTCTGTCAGCCCAGTCTACCCGTACCTCCTCTCTGATTGCGTTACCTGCCACCCTAAATAAGTACAGTTTGCTCCCAACCATTTCCTCAGCTCGTTCCGCCTGCCATCATCTTCAGTTCCCCAAACGCGCAGCAAGCTATGCTATATGCCCTTTTAAGGCGCCACAACTGCTACACCCTTTGCCGGCGTGCATTGACAGCGCCCCCGCCTCTTGGAAGGATGACGTCCATCATGACTGATAACTTTCGCTGGCAACGAAGGGATTCACAGCGCTGAGCCGCTCCATAACGTATTGCCCTGTCGACAAACCGCGCCGGCCCTTGTTAGACGCGGTCCGCTGGGCAACGGCTTCTAACTGTCTCGACGCAAACCAGCGGCAGCTTACAAGGCCCCACAGGTTGACCCTCCACATGCTGCAATTGAGTGCGGTGGTCATATTGCCTCTCATCAGCGCGGGGTGAAACGTTGGAGGCTGACTGTTGTGCGCCATGACTAGCTGCAGGATGCGAGTGTCAGCCACCACTGTCGTCTTGCTCTTTATAGCGTTCCGTGTGAGCGCACAGGAGGTAAGTTCACTAGTAACCTGATAATTGTTGAAGACCTCCTCTAGACTAAACAGGGCCAACGGGCTTCAGGCGGGCCCTAGCTAGGCCTAGCAAGTTCCGCCCACGTCACTGACTTGCTCCTGCTTCCGTGCCTTTCCCAGGCACCGCACGGATTCCTATCACCTGAGGCAGCAGTTCCACTGCCAGCCTCGGTCGTCCCTGGCGCAGTCCTAGGCACTCAACAGCCTGGCGCCTGGGTTCCACTGCCTGGCGCCGCTGTGGTGACGGTAGCAGGTGGCAGCGCCCTGCCAGGCAGTACAAGCTGTGACTGCGCCACAGCCTTGGTGCCAGGCGGCGCCCCTGCCGCCCCACCGACGGCCACGACAGCACCGCCCAGTGACCCCAGCGGGCCCTCCGCCAGCCAAGCTGTGGATGCTTTTGTGGCAGCCTGGAGCGAGGAGGTCCTGCTGCCGCTGCTGAGCCCGCGCTGCGCTGCCGAGGCCAACAACACCGAGGTGCAGGCCATGCTGAGCGCTGGGGTGCTGGCCCTGCTGGAGGCGCTGGCGGGAAGGACGAGCGCCACGTCACTGCCGTATCCCAGCCCCTCCCCAGGGCCTGCAGCTGCTGCTGGGCCGCTTCAGGCACCCCAGTCCCTGGCAGACCTCGTGCTGGGCGATGACTCAGCGGATGAGCCGGCGGGCCAGCCGCCCAATGCAGCGCCAGGGCCCAGCAATAGTGTGGGGGGTGGCGGCTCGGAGCTGGGTCCCTCTGGCGGCCCGGCCACGCGCAAGGTCTTTGGCATCTTCTCCCTGCCGACCGACACGGCTGCGGCAGGGGAGTGGGGCAGTGGATAGGGGGTCAGCAGGGAGGGCCAGCAGGCTGTGAACGGAAAAATTGTGAGCCCTAGCCAACGTACAGCAGTGAGTGTGAACCACTGATTCACGGCAGCATGCTCGGGCGTGTTACGCTGTTAGACTAGACTAGACTAAAGGGATGTCGCACCACTGGAGCACAGGGACTGCTCTGTCAGCAGGCACCTACTTGGGGGCTTTGGATTAGCTGCAGTCTGGCTAGATGATATTTAGCATGGGTGGCAGGTAGTGCGAACAGGGAGTGGGAGTTGAGCTGTACAAACAGGACTGGATGCAGAACGCGCCTGAGTCTTGATATGGTGGCTGCTAGGGGGGTTATGCAAGTATGCTGTCTTGTGTTCAGTAGGATCTAAAGCTGTCCTGAAAGTACCTTCAATACCTTTGTCTTCCTGTGGCTGGTAGGTGCATTGTTGATGTAGCTATTGAATGTGCAATCTATATGAAATAGTGAGCAGAACACATAGCTTGAGTGTTCTAGCAACCGTCAGCACGTCTGGCAAGGTATGCTGAGGGCCTTTGCCTGTCTCTGAACCAGGAGGTCTCCGAAGTTCAGCAATGGTAACATACTCCATGACCCCTGGGGACAAAGAGTAACCTTGCCATGTGCCAACTGGCGTGCCCGCTGGGTACTACACGACCCCCGGTCGGTCGATCGCGGCCACATAGCAATACAACAGTACTTTGTAAGGATGCGGCTCCTAAAAACGGCAACGACTTAAACCAAAAATTGCCCTTCCCCTCAGCCGCCATGGGCAACAGCCAGCCCAGCACAGTCCTCAAAATCACCTCATCCCTTCGCTGAGAAACACAGCTTGAACCTTGACCATACCACCTTGACCATACCCCCGCTAGGAACAGTGACAGGCTGTCTGCACCACTACATTGGCGACAAGGCATACACCATGGGAGGGGACGTGCCCCTACTAGGGCAGGGCTCCTACCCTCTTGCACAGCTCCCCGTCAACAACCAGGCACAACCATGCCACGCGGCTGCCCAGCCCGATAGAGAAACCTAAATGCAAGTCTTGCAACCAGCGTCATCCATGAGCTCGTGGCTACCTGTCACCTCCACTTACACCACCTGCTGCACTGGTGACCACACATGTCAGGCCCGGTCAGCTGTCGCCTGGCTTGGCGGCTCCTCCTGCTTCACCTCGGCCGCCTTGGCCAGCAGCGCCCCCAGCTCTGCCAGCTGGCCGCCTAGCTGGCCGGCAGCGGCCTCAGCGCAGCGCAGCACCTCCAGCGCCCTGCGAGACGCACAAGCTATGCCTATCCTGCCCTTCCTCTACTTCATGCCACTGCATCATATTGGTACTACGCCCGAACTGCCGCCTTAGGCACCCAACAGAGCACCCCTCACATGCCGCCGCCCGGCGAGACACAGGCCCTCTGAACCGCAAACAGCACCATCTGTCACCATTGACGGATAGTGACAACCTCCTTGCCCTGGAATTTGTCAGCCTTTGTCAATCTGGACCGTGCGGCTGCAGCCATGTACCCATGCAGCAATTCCCACGCGGAAGGCCGCCAAGCTCGTAAGCTGCCACGACCCACCATATTCTCACCACCTTCCCTGGCACTCCCACACAGAGACAGCCTGTGAGGGTGCCCCAACCCAGCCACTGCAATCACTGCCAAATGCCAGCCGTTCACCCTTCCTTCCAGCAAAGGCACCTCCACCCAACCCTCACCAAACTCCCAGCACCCACCTTGCCGCCTCCGCCACCTGGCGGCGGTGGTGGGTTGCCTCACCGGCCTGCTGCGCCTGCTTTGCCTGCTGCAGCTGAGCTGTCGCGTGCTGGAGCTGCTGAGCCGCCCTGGCATGCTCAGACTCAACTGTACCGGGGAAGGGGGGTGTGGGGGACAACTTGAGAGAGATTTTGAAAGAGATGCCATGCAGAGAGGAGCTCGCAGGACGACTCGCCAACTGATGCGAGCGGCACAGGCTGAGCCATGGCCCCCCATCCTCGTGACATCACTGCACAGCTGGGCCTTACAGGACACAGCAGCTGTTTCCAGGGTCCCCAAGCAAGCAACGATGGTGGTGTAAGGTTACGGAGGCTTGCTCACCCCACCCCACCCTCCACGCCAGTACTAAGTCCAATGACAGCTTGACGCCTTGTTTCCGCGACTGCACAAACTCAACAACGGTAGAAACGCAACCGTTGTTGTCCTTCCCCAATTGCACTCGCCTTCAGCCAGCTTGCCCTCTGCTGCTCCCTTGGCCGCCTCCGCTGCTTTGCGAGCTTGCTCTGCAATCGCCTGCAAAACAGAGCAGCTGGGTGCAGTCAGTTGTCCTGCTGCTAACTGGGCGCTGCCCGCAGGCTCGCAACTTGGAGGATTCGGCACACAGGCTTGCGTCCCTTCACATCGCAGCCAGACGTCCTAGCTGCACGCAGCCTCACCATCACAACAATGCAGGGCACCACCGGCGATGCCTGAAGATACCTTTTGAAGGGTGGCACCCACAGCCACAAGAACACAAGCTAGTGCCAGCACGATCATCCCCCAGAGCGGACCCCTCATGAGACCCAGCAATGTCCTTACATGAGCCACCTGCAACACCCCTCCGAACACCAGCAAGGCCCTCGCCATCCCCAGCACACCCCTTACCAGCTGCTGCCGCAGCAGGCTCAGCTCCTCAGCAGCGCCCGTGTCTCCCCCAGCAGCATCCCCATTCACAGCGCTCAGCAGGCCGCCGCCAGCAACTGCTCCTCCAAGGCCGGCAGGCATGGCTGCCGGCTGGGCAGGGCCGCCCGCCTGGCGCACGGGTGGCACCCGGAGGCCGGCATGGTCCACATAGCTGCAGGCAAAGGGGGAGGCAAGGTGCCGGGCGGTGCTCGGGTCAGCAGGCGATGGCGGCAGGTTAGCTCAGCATGCTCAGCATGACGCACATGGGCCCCCTCGGACTTGCAGCTGCACATCACAGCAGGCAAAGCATGTTACCAGTCCGCGGGCAGCGGCAGCAGCAACTAGTCGCCCGCGGCGCCGTGGCAGGGGCTGCAGCAAAACCTCGGTCGCCATCAGGGCTTGGAGACGGACACAGGCAAGCCAGGGTGACAAGGGGAGATTCAGAGGTTGGAATAGTCTTATAAGATAGGGTAGGAGGTTCCTGGGGAAGAGGAGGGTAGCCACCTGAACTTGCCCCGCTTGGTCACCGCGTCGACCAGGGATTGGATCCGCTTCCCTGCACAGGCAGGAGAATCCGAACCCATCAGTAAGTGCGCAGGCGGGATTGCTGTGTTTGTTGGCCCTTTGATGAGGGTCCAGCAGTGGCAAGGTCTATTGCAGGCGGCTGTGAGAGCCGGCTCTAAGCACTGTTTCCAAAAGCCGCACTCCCTGATGCCGCCGGTTCTTGCCTAAGGGCCGCACATGATTGGAGCCCATGCAGCGCTGTTGGGGGGTAACATAGCTGGTCGTCCAAGGAGACCACAGCACTCCCCCGTCCAGACCACCTCCCCCACACATGAACCAGCCGCCCTTCACATCTCAGCATGCCTAGCAGTGAGAATGCCACGCTTGGATGCCCGCCTAGAACTACCCTGCTGCCAGTGGCACCCGGGATGAAGCGCCCCTAGCTTAGGTACCCAGCAAATTTGTTGGTCTATTGTAAGGGGAGCAACGACACAGCCTCAGCGCTGTCTCCGTGCCAGGCAGGCTGGGCAACTCACTGGAGAGGTCCCCAACCCTAAACTCTAAACCTAATCAACCCCCAAGCCCTACACCCTAAACTGGGGCAGGGCGACTCACTAGAAAGGTCCTGCTCCACCTTGTAAGTCCTTACTGGAGGTCCCTAACCCTACAACCTACGCGTGCGACCCCCCCCCCCCCCCCCCAACCCGACTCACTGGAGAGGTCCTGTGCCACCATGTAAGCAACCTCCTCCAAGTCCTCATCCAGTAGGTACCCCGCACACTCGCGGTCGAAGTAGCGGCAGCACAGCAGCAGCGGGTCGCCGCCGCTGCTGTCGCCTGCTGCTGCGCCTGCTGCCGCGCCTGCTGCCGGTGGGAGCGGCGGCGGCACGCCAGCGGGGCTCGGCTCTGCACACCGGTGGAGGGAAGGGGCAGCATCACTAGAATAGATCCACGGCAACCTAAGGCAGCCTTCCGAGGCCGGTAAGACCTCAGCACAGGCATGCTGCAGCCACTAGCAAGTTGTCACAGCAACACCCCTCAGTAATAGACCCTGGGTGTGGGAACACTCTCGCCGCAAACTCGCGCGGTCCGTGAAGACGTGCACACGCACACCAACGCAATCCTTGCACGGCGCCCCGCCACCTAGCGGCCCGCACACCTTGCACACGTCCTGGCGACGGCAACAAATCCACACCAGCAGGGCTGCATCAAGGCGACTCGCCTGCAGGGACCTCCTTCTTGGCCCGCTTGGCTACCCCGCCCACCTCTGCCGCTGCCCCGTCCCCTGCCGCTGCCGCCGCCCGCTTCTTGCTGCCACTGCCGTCTACCTCCCCGTCAGCCAGCTCCCTGTCCGCCGCTGTGCCTGCTGGCGCCTGTCCCTCCTCCAGAGGGGCGCTGACCTGGCCGTCCTTGCCGCTTTCTTTGCCATTGTCACCAGCATCACTCGCTGCCTCCTTGGGAGCTTTCCCATTCTGATGTGCTCCCTCGCCCGCCTCCTTGTCCCCGTCCTTGTCCTTGTCGCTGGCCCCTGCTTTGCCGGCAGCCAGCGCGCCTAGCGCGCGCAGCATGCCGCGCCCAAAGCGCTGCTGCAGCATCTCCTGGAATGCCTCGGCAAACAGGGCGGCCTCAAAGCCGGCCTCCCTGCAGGGCCATAGGCACACGGAGGCCGCTACATTGTCAGCCACACCAAATGGTACGACGGGAGTGTGAGTCCAAGAGGTACACCGCAAGGATGCGGTCGATTGACACTTCCAAGCACCAAGTCCACCATGATTCAAGTGTGGGGTCGGTTAGTGTGGTGTGACCACACACTAACACACCCTGTGCACCGCGCATGCTGTCAAACATGCCTCTCTCAGCTCTGGGTGCATGCCTGCCATCAGTCAACCATACCTCGACTTGCATAACCGGCGACTCACCTGGTGTCTTCGTCCGAGTAGTCCAGCAGCTGGTCCAGGGTGACCACGCTGAGCACGCTGCGCCCCCGCTTGTCCAGCGCTTCGCCTGCTGCGCGCACGCTGAGCTTGCAGGGCGCCGGCGGATCCGCAAGCAGCTTCTCGGCATCCTTCTTGGCTGCCCTTGCCTGCCGGTGGCGCTCCTTGGCCTCCTTGAGCTGCGTGACAGGCAAGAGGCACATGCAAGTAGAAGGTCAATGTGAAGTCCACACCGCGGAGGCAGGCTAGCTGCCATGCCGCGTTCTGTTGGCTGGCTCCGGGCCCCGCGGCGGCGCTCCCTGCCCCCTCAACACCAGGCGAGGTGTGTGTGGGTGCCCACCACAGATGTAGAGGACTTCCCAGGGTGCCCAGAACTGCACGAAGGCTTGTGCAGCGCCGCCTTCAACGCCACCTTGGCCTCCGCCGCGGTCTTCCGTCCTACAACATCTTCTCCATCACGCAAACCCAGCTTGTGCAGCGCCGCCTTTACCGCCGCCTTGGCCTCTGTCGCGGCCTTCAGTCATTCAACCATTTCCATAACGCAAATCCATCTTTTGCAGCGCCGCCTCTGCCGCCGCCTTGGCACCCTCCGCGCCTTTAGTCACAGAAGCCCTTTTCCATTACATAAACCCACCTTGTGCAACGCCGCCTCCACCGCCGCCTTGGCGTCCTCCGCAGCCTTGAACTCGGCATCCTGCGCCGCCAGCGCTGCGCGCTGCTGGGCCACGTGCTCCTGCGGGGGCGGGGAAAGAGCTTAGTCAAGCATGAGTCACCATCTGCTGCCAGCGCTGCGCGCCGCTGGGCCACATGCTCCTGCGGGGGCGGGGGAAGAGGTTACTCAGGGCACGAGTCATGCCTGCCGCCGCTGTGCGCTGCTGGGCCACTTGCTCCTGCGGGGGCGGGGAAAGAGCTTAGTCAAGCATGAGTCACCGTCTGCTGCCAACGCTGCGCGCTGCTGGGCCACATGCTCCTGCGGGGGCGGGGGAGAGCTTTGGTCAGGCATGAGTCACCGCCTGCCGTCAGCGCTGCGCGCTGCTGGGCCACACGCTCCTGCGGGGGCGGGGGGAGAGTCTAATCAGGCATGAGTCACCATCCGCCGTGGGTGGGGGCACGGAGACACCAAGACCTGCAACGGGTGCGGGCTGGCCAGCCGTCCCTGTTTAGGAGCTGCTGCACGGTGGGCTTTAGTCTGCTGCCTGAGAAGCGAACCAAGCAGTGGATGCCAGGCAAAAAGCCCCAGAGCATACCTTGCAGCGCCTGCCGATCCTCAGCACACAGCCTCTGCTCGCCCTACCCGCCACCCTTCACAGCAAATCTGGTAAGGCCCCCCATACCCACCAGCAACCGCGTCACCTTGGCGACTCCTGGGGGGGGTTCTAAGCTGGAAAACATATCCCAGTATTTCAGGCATGAACCCCATTTTCAATATTTCAGGGGCAAGGACCCCCATCACCTGCAGCCGCTCCACCAGCACCTTCATAGGGGTCACCCTGCAAATATTTCATGAATTTGGCGTGATGAAACCCCCCTCACCTGCAGCCGCTCCACCAGCACCTTCTTCCCCTGGAGGGGGTTCCACTTGGTATCCAGGCCCCGCTTAGTCAGCTCCTCCTGCACAGCAGAGCGTGCAACCAGAGTGACACCCCGCACAGCGCACGTTCTTTTTATTTTGTCAAGTGTGTTGTTGCACCGGCACAACCCCCCTTGGAGCGGCAGAATAAAATTTGATGCTGGCCCCTTCCCCAGACTCTGGAAGGGCTTTGGCCTAGCCTTAAAACGCATCACGCCCCCATCATGCTCTCGTAAGTGCCCACATGTGCGGCGGAGAAAAGGGCAGAAAGCCTTCGCCGCCCAGAGACCACGAAACTCCTCGTGCCACTCACATGAACATGTCTCAGCACAGCAAACAAGACATATCTGTATCCAGCCCTGGCAGTACAGTCCGCTTCTCACTCTCTGGTCCCACTACCTGCCACCCTCACCAACAACCACCAAGGACGGAACCCTTAACTTCAGGCCTCCCCTACCTGCAGCTGCTGCACATTGAGAGAGGGCGGGTCCAGCGCCGCCAGCTCAGCGGTCTTGCTGGCGCCGGCGCCCCTGGCAGCTACCTTCTCTGCCGCGTCCTTGGAGGCCTGCGAGGGGGCGGGCCGGGGGGCGGGGAAGGGGGGGGCAAATGGTCTTTCCACAATGATAAATGATAACACCTACACCTACTCCCTCCAACTTTCTAAGTGTACACGGTTGTTTACTGCCTCTGTGGTTGTTGCTGCCCTTGTGCCTGCAGCTTGTTCCCCCTTTCTGGTCCTGCCTGCTTATTGACGCAGCTGGCACCCACCACACTGCTGTCTGTCCCCTTCCTATCACTTGCATTTACATCTTAAAAGACCAAAAAAATTGATATAAAAGTAAATTGATAGTGATTACAGCGCCCCTGGCGGCCACCTTCTCCGCCGCTTATTTAGAGGCCTGTCGGGGGGACAAATGGGTATTTCCACAAGGAAAGAATCAGGATTTCAGTAATACGTTAGTAGTAATTACACAGCGCCCCTGGCGGCTTCCATCTCCCCCGCGTCCTTCGAGGCCTGAGGTCGGGCAGGCAGGCGGGCAGGCAGGCAGGGGACAGACAAGAACCACGACACGCAGTAAGACTAGTAGTGACAACTAACGTCCTGATGGTGCCGATAATTCCCACACGCTGTGCCCACCTTTATTTGTGGGGTAGGTACTTGTGGTGGCGTCCATGCTGACAGCCTGACCTTAGGGACACATATATGTGGGGCGGGACAAGGGCCGGTCCCAGGATATCAGTCCACGCACCTCACGCGTGTCCCTCCGCCGTGCTGGCTCCCCTAACCAACGTAAGCCCTGCTATGCCACGCTGCCCTGCAGCGCCAGCTGCCAGCTGGCCTGGCTTGTACCCGCTCCTGCCACCCTGGAAGCTCCCCGTCAAAGCACGTCACTCCAAGAAAGAGACAACCCTGCCCCATGGGAAACCCTCGCCCGTGGCTGCTGCCGAAAGTTGACTGATTGACTTTTGTTTTTTTGCTACCCAAAGGAGAACAACCCCCCCCCCCCCCTTCCCACCCACCTTCCCCGCCTCCTTCACCCCTGATGCCTGTCTAATGCCCAAACTCGACCAGCTGACAAACTCAACTAGCTGACAACCTTGACTACCCAAACGGGACTTAACCCCCCCCCCCCCCCCCCACCACACCCACACCCACACACACAAAGAAAAAAAAGGAAAAAAAAGAGACCTTCTCTGCCTCCTTCGCCGCCGCCTCCGCGGCCTCCACCTCCCCCCACGCCGCCTCCTCCCCCGCCTTGGCCCCCCGCGCCCTCTCCAGCTGGGCGGCCACGGTGTCGTCCGCCTCTGCCAAGGGCGACGCATCAACCAGCAGGACCCGGCAGCGCTCGAAGCGGTCGGGGGCTGGGGTGTCGCTACCGCCGCTGCCGCTGCCGCCGGCGCGCAGGTAGGAGACCTCCACTAAGGGCGCCCTGCAGCGCGGGGCCGGG
>BBXU01001290.1:0-17546 GCA_001598975.1 Parachlorella kessleri | reverse complement strand
AGGGACGCGTACTGAGAGTGCTGGGGTGGGTGGGTGCAGCGCCGCGTACAGGGATTGCGGGGGTGGGTGGTGCGCGGGAGGGCGGGGTGGGTCCCGGGAGCGCGTCCTGGGAATGCAGGGGTGGGTGGGTGCTGGGACGCGTTGTGGAAATGCAGACAGAGGTGGGTGGATGCTGGGGAAGCGCGTAAAGGGGTGGTGCAGGGGCGCGCTGGGGATGTAGGGGTGGGCGGTTGTGACGAAGTCTGTACTTGGGTACTTGGGGCAAGGATTGGCATGGTGACAGCCACGCATTTGTGCCCTTGTAGCTGCAGCATGGTGTGATAACAAAGGCAAGCCGGTGATGGGTGGCAGCGCATAGAGTTGAGCCCGGTGGGGAGTAGGGGGTTGGGGCGGGGACTTAAAACTTCTTGGATAAGGCGCACCTGGCAGCAGCACATGCCGCGTGAGGTGTACCCGTCGTCGTTATGGGCCTGGGTACTTTGCAGCCAATGCCTAAGAACGAGTCGCTAAGCTTGGTGCGCATACTAGGGAGGGTAGCAAGGGGAGCATCCTTCCTATGGAGCATTGTTAGAAAGCTTCGGGCCCTTGCAGTGATCGCAGAGCGCTTGCCCCCTCTTGTGTTTTCAGGTGGCCAAGAGCAGCCAGTCAGAGCAGCAGTGTGTGGAGAATGTGGTGGCAGCAGCCAAGGCAGCAGTTGAGCGGTTGCCCAAGAAGTGGGCGGGCATCAAGGTGAGGGTGGCAGCAGGGGGGGAGGGAGGGTGGGGTGGCGGGCACACTTATGTGCGCTGGTCGATGGCAGGAAGGGGGTGGGGTTCTCGCCCTGAAGGGCAAGTGGTGTTTAGGACGTGTTTATGGGAGCTGAAGGGAGATGGGTGCGGCGGTTGTAGCTGGGGGAAGGTGCTCGATATGCTGAAGTGCCCGCCGGGGTTGTGGTGTTGGTTGTACATCCCGGCTGTTGCCATCCACCTTGGATGCTGCAACCTACCTCGTATTGCTCCCCTGGGTTGCAGTCGGTGTTTCTGAAAAGCTCCAGCTCCGTGGCGCTCCCCATCTACCAGGCGGCCCCAGAGCAGGCAAACCAGGAGTAGGCTCCTGCCATGGGGGCCCTGCCTATATGGATGCCTATGCTATGGTTAGCACAGAGGCTGCATGTGTCGTGGGTGTGGCGACTCGGGCTGGGCTACCTGCTCTATGAGGGCTTACATGGTGATGTTTTACTCATACTTGTGTTGTGCCTGTCACAGGCACAGCGTATGTGCCCATTTGTCATCCCAAAGGTAGGGTGTGATATGACTGCCTTGGCTTCTATTCGGAAAAGGTGCAGAAAGGTCGAAAGAAGGCGGCTCTATAAATGACTGGCAGGCTTGACTAAGGGATAGCATCTTATGCTGGAGCTCAAGACCTTGCAAGGTATCCCTAGACTTGAGCAAGGAGATGTGCAGGCAGTGATGTAGATTAAGGAGCATGGTTTAGCTGGCCCCAGGGTTAGGCCTGCTAGACCAGAACTCAGGCAAGACCAAAAGCATAATTCCATCTAGCCCTGTCAGTACCTGTCACTTTTACTAAGTACAGCTTCGATGCTATCTCTCCTCTGTTCGCACTGCCTGCCACCAGCTGAAGTCACTCAATCTCTTTACCGAAGTCTCTACCCCCAAACCAGTGCCATCACCCCTCTACGCTGCCATTTGCGCTTTCTGACATGGGTACAATGACGAAGGTCAGCATATTGCGGCGAATGTGTGTGTGTGGTGGGGGGGGGGGATTAGCGCATCGATGACCAACGATACGCCCGGAATTCCAGGAGTTCTCAATTGGTAGACAGAACCGGTGGCAAAAGGTAGTAAATTATTTACCTTTTCGCTTTAGGAACGGGTACGCCCGCACGCTGCTGTTTCGAGGGCGACAGGTTTTGAACCCACGTGCATTGCTCGTCACCGACCGCTCACCTTGGAGTTGCAGTTAGTACAAAAGGTACAGAGCGTGCTCAGCTTGTCTTCCTTGGCTCGGGCCTTGGCACGGCCGTTTGGCTGGCCCAGTTGAACGAACACAGCCAGCTGAGCGTTGCTATTGCAGGCAGTTAATGCTGGAAGTAGCCTTGATTTTGGCGGTGGGATCGGCGCTGGGTGGCTTCATAGCGGCCGTGGCTGCCCACCGCGGCACGAAGAAGGCTCCAGGCAAGGAGAGGCAGCTGAAGCGAGGTGGGAGCACCCGCTCAGCAGCCACGGGTGGCAAGAGGGGTGCCGTGCTCGATGATCCCGGTGACCCGCGCTTGCTAAGGGAGCTGCAAGACGACGTTGAGCTGCGGTTGAGGCGTCTGCGGCGCCTGCCGCCTGGGGAGCAGCGCAGGTGGGTATGTTTGCGAACAAGCATTCGTTGAGGGTCCTGCTTCGTATGTGGTCTGTTGGTGCGCAAGGCGTGAAGTTTGTGTTTGAGCTCAGGCTGCCCGCTCAGGGCCAGCCCCGCAGACTGGGGTTGCCATATTACTGGGGGCCGGCAGTGCCAGTGTGGCCACATCTGGGTGTCACATCGTCCCCTGGCTTGCTCTATGTAGGTCTGAGGTGCTCGCACTGCGTCAGCAGTACGCCAAGTACCAGGAGAACGAGCATCTGGGGAGCCTGCTAGGCCCGCTGTGTGCTACATTAGTACGCCGCACGGAGCTGCTGCTGGGTGACGAGCCGGCTTCAATCAGCCCGGCTAGCTCAGGCTCCATTGCAAGTGCCGCCAGCCTTTAGCTGCTGGCAGTTGGGATGGGGCCTTTTGGGTAGCCTGTGCAACGTGATGTGCCCGGGTATCCACCCACAGAGCTCGGTGGCCGTGACATCTCGACTGGATATGGGCTTCTTTGGGCATTTAGGTACATTGTTGTGCAAGTGCGCCAACTTGCGCTGTGAATGAGGCTCTGATCAGTAAGCAGCCATCTATGTACCTGGAACTGTACTTGAACGTTCCTTGAGGGTGTGAGTGATTGGCAGGAGAGGGGCTGGGTGGCAGAGTCGTGTGCTAGCCCCTGGGCATGTCTAGGCTTGTGACAGCCTGAAACTTAACAGTGGCCAAGTGGTGGCTTTGTATTGCATTGTGGTGTACTTGGTACTCAAAAGCAGATGTCGCAACTGTGCAAACTGCTTCATCCTGGTCTCGGTGCTTCTGAGAGGTGAAGGTATTCCTCCGTCTGTATTTTTCGTATCAACTTTCATTCATTTGGGCAGCAGTCCGTTTAGCAAGAGGATGCTCCTTAATCCCAGTGTTGCAAATTGGTGTTAACACTTTTATTGTTTCTACACAACTCAGCTGCCCTTCCTTTGACATAGCTTTGTGGTCAGGTGTGCAGGGGCTCCAACTAGCTCTCTGAGAGTGTAGCACCTCACAGCTGGTTGGGATAGGTGGCTTTACACTAATTTGGCAGCCAGCTTGTAATCCTGACCTAGAGGTTCATACTTTCGGAAGTCATATGCACCATTGGTGCTTGTTCTGTGAAGCAGCACACTTACAAGAGGCAAGCACCCCAGCATGACAGCTGCCAGCTTGCGCCACAAGTCGATACCTTGCTATCATCTTCAGGTGCATGATACAGCACACCCCAAGCCCGGCCAGGCAGTGAGGAGCTCTTCATCCGCCTATACAGAACATACTTGCAAGTGCAAAGTCTCTGAGGTAGACAGGGCAGTGGTTAGTCATCAGAATAGCCGTCGTCGTCGCCATCAAGACTCTCCAAGTCAGTCTCATTGTCGGAGTCATGCACCAGCTGGAAGGAGGGCCCTGTGGGCGCCGGCGCCGCTGGCCCTGCTGTGCTGCCCAGCGGTGCTGGCAACGATCCTGTCGGCGGTGGCCTCCCGGGAGCTGCCGAGGCTGTTGCTGCCGCTGCTGCTGCTGGTGGTGGTGATGGCACAGGGGGAGGAGCCACGGCCGCTGCTGCTGCAGGAGGAGCGGGTGGCTGTGGTTGCTGCTCCTCGTCCTCTTCTGACAGCGGCTCGTCCTCACTCACTTCCCCTTCGCGACCCCTGGCCGCAGCCGGCGCGGCCGGCTGCTCCACATGCTGCTGGTGCTGCTGCGCGGCCCTGCCGTAGACGGCCCAGACCGCGGACAGCGAGACGTGGATCTTGTCAGTGAAGTCCTTGACCGACCTTGGGGGCCATGTGGTCGGCAGCCGGCTCTGCAATCAAGGCAGCAGCTGAAAATGTGCATGGCAGCCACGGCTCAATGGTGGTGTGTGGTCGTGCGCTGGCGAATGTCCTTACCTTGCCTTGGGAAGGCGCCTCCTGTGTCTGCTCCCTAAAACTACGAAGCTACAAGGCGCGGACCCTCAGGCCAGCTCCCTTCAGGCTGGGCAGCCATGGTGACCAACGTGAGCGAAGGAACAGTACCAACCGTGTGTGATTGGATGCCTGCCTCACCCTCAGCGACTCCTGCAGCTTCTCCAGCCGCGTGCGCCCATCGCGCCAGCCCCCCTGCAGCGCCACCCCGTAGTCCGCGGCCGCGTAGCGCTTGGCCAGCTGCTGCATCTCCTTGGTGGGCATGCCCGCCAGGTCGGCGCTGGCCTTGGGGTCCTCCAGCGCCAGCGCCTCCACCTGGCACAGCACGACACAGCACAGCGCACATAGTCACTTCACAGCAGGGCATGGCCATGAGGCTGCAGCGGCCTTGGGGTCTTCGAGCGCCAGCGCTTCCACCTGGCACAGCGCCAAGCCTCCGCACAGGCAAGACAGCACCCTGACAGACATACACACACCTAGCCTACAAAGCCTCAACGCATTGCACGGGCTCATCCATTGCAGTAAATTACCTTTGTTCGCATAGTGACACAATGACATATCAACGCAGCCGGAGCCTCCCCACAAGGCCAGACTACCTCCGGCAGCCTTGGGTGCAGCGCACCACCCACCCTTGGCATACAGAACTCAAGGCACACACCGCCACCCTGCGCTGCAGCCTGCCTCCCGCCGCCCTGTGTTGGCGGTGCCGCTCACCTCCACGGCACCCAAAGAGCAAAAGAGACTCCCCCCGCCCCCACAAACACCCACCTGCAAGGCCTTGGCAGTACAGCCCGCTTCCAGCGGGTTCTGCCCCGGCTCGGGCGCCTTGCCCGCTGGGTGCTCCACGTAGAACCAGGTCAGGCTGGACTGGGAGCTGGGCAGGCGCCGGTCGTAGGGGCCCACGATGGCTGCAGGCAGGAGCACACCGGCGATAGGGTTGTGGGTTTGGAGTCAGAGAGCGGGATAAGGCAGAATTGGCATGCCCTACGCATCTCTGAACCCGCAAGGGCTGGGTGGAGGGAGGAACCGACCACCTGATGGGGGTTGGCAACGCAGCACCACGCAGTGGGGCATGCTACAATTAAACATGGAAGTAACAGCAGCGGGTAAGGGTAGGGCGTCACATCTGTGATAGGGACCACCTTAAGGAAGGGTGCTGCTGGCTGGCAGCAGTCAAGGAGGAAGAGAGGCCGACCTACCCGCCTGCGTGTCACGGTTACTTTTTGTACTTTTTCCGCTTTGAAGCGGAGCTTGGTGCTCTGCAGGGACTCTCACCTGCCACGTATGGCTCCTCCCCGCTGCCCTCCTCCCGGTGGTGGTGCTGCTGCAGCGCCTGGTTGTAAATGTCTATCAGCGAGGGCTGGGTGGGGAAGGTGGGGTGGCTGTGGTACCAGCCCACCACCCTGCAGGCAGGCAGGCAGGCAGTGGAAGCAGTTAAGCCCCGCCTGGAACCACAACCTAGTGCTGTTGACAGTTTACTGCGCTCAATGAACGACGAAATTGTCAGCCGAGACACACCTGGGAAAGCTTCGCAACCAGGAGGAGTCCGCAGCAGAGCAACCTCCGCCACCCTCCATGCCTAATCACACACACATACATCCTGAACATGCATCCATCGACATCCCCACAGCAAACACGGCGACCGCCTCGGCCAACCAGTGGCTTGAACAGACGATATGCGGCTGCCAGTTCAACAGCTGAACAAAAACTTGCTCCCTTTGCTTACTACCCCATTCTCCCTGTGCTCCCGCAGCGACCACACAGCGTCGCAGGCACTGCCCACGCGCAACCTGGCACCCACCTCAAGCCGTGCTTGCCCTCGATCTCTGTCTGCACCCTTGCCGCGTCCACCGGGTCCATCTCCACATTCACGCTGTCGTCCTCCGTGGCCAGCTCGTGCACGGGGAAGGCCCGGTGCACAGCTATGCTGCGCTGCGTTGGGTCCCAGGCTCCCGCCAGGATGCCGATCACCTCGTTGGTGCTCAGGTGGGCGTGGCAGTCCATCATCAGCTCGGCCGCAGGGGAGACCCGCACAGTGAAGGGCTGGGCCCCTGCCAGAGGGAGACGGGTACACGGTGAAAAGAAACACAGCAAGTAGGCTCAAGCGCGGGCGCGCCTGCCAAAGGGGCGGTGGCGTATGTGCGCTTCCGGTAAGCTGGGGGATCTGTGCAGGGCCGCGGGGCAAGCACTGAGAAGGCTGTCCACTTCTGGAGAAGCCGAGGCAGCACGCGCGGCCACAGCACAGCTCAGCAGGCAGAGAAGCAGGGCCTGGTGAGGTGGCCTACCCAGCTGACGTACTGCATCGTCCTGCTCCCGGCTCATAGTCTCAACAGGTGCCTCCTAAGTGGACCCTGGTCCCCTCAGGGGTTGGGCGCTTCCTGATATCAGTCACGCACCTGGCGCTCCCGGCGCCCCTGGCCCGTAGGCCTCCAGCGGCTGCAAAGCATGCTCGTCGTCGCTGCCCAGCGCAGCAAAGCGTGCTGGGGCCTTGACCTGCGCAGGACCAGGAATGAGACAGGCAGAGCGCATGTCAGCAGGGACACTACAGTTGGGCCAGTCGAGCGTGCTCCTTCGCCAGGCGATTGCCGGCCATCCCCACCACATGCTTGCGCCCCTTCCCAAACACTGGCATTGTCCAGAAGCGTGGCACAGAGGGGCCACCCGGGCATGAGCATGCCCCTCGCCCTGCAACCACCCTAGGACCAGGAGCCTCCCAGCTTGAGCCACACCCAGGCAAGCGCTGCCTGCTGTTTTCCTGCGTGACACAGGCACTTCATTCTATTTGGCAGCAACATAAGGGACAGAACATGGAAGTGCAATTTTGTAGATACCTGCCGCCGCGGCCGCCCGCTGGCTGACTGCAGCCCGGCCGCCCCACCAGCGCCGACCCCGTTGGCCGTGCCTGCGGCTGCTGCTGGGCCCGCTGCGGGGCCTGTGTCCGAGGCCGCCGGCTTGGCCCGGGACAGCTTTAGCTTGAGCTTGTTGCTGCCGGGGACCACGTCCACTGCGGTGACCTGAGGGCTGGCTGGCGTGGGCCGAGAGGGGGCCGAGGAAGCAGCGCCGCCTGCAGCGTCAGCACGGCACACAAAGCGCAGATGTACCTCTACCTGCTGCTGCTGTCAGGGTTTGACCAAAGCCGCCCAGCTACCATGCAGCCGCGCTGGGGCAACAACCCTGCCTGATATCGTACACACCCCCTTGCGACCCCAGCCTGTGACGCGCCCTTGGCGGCGGAACCTGTGAGACTATTGCATGGCAGAGCCTCCCCTGCCCTCATACACTGCGCTCAACGCCAAGATCACCCGTGCGCAGCCCGCCTCAGTGACCCCTAGTCAAAAAGCTCCACCACTCATTAGCCTCGCATGGCGCCACATAAGCTACGTGCCCCGGCCCGCCCTCACTCCCCAGACAGACCCACCCTTGGCGGAGAGTGTGGTGAGGTTGGACGCGGAGGCGCCCCCAGCCCCCAGCTTCTGCCGCTTCACGCTGGGCTCGCTGGTGGCGGGCGCGGCGCCGCCCACACGCTTCCGCACCAGCTCCAGCTTGTAGTGCTCCAGAATCCTGGCGGAAGCAGAGCCACACGGTAGCTGGGTGGCGGCCAGTAAAGCTGATAACCCAGAGGCGTGCCACGGCAGGAGGCCTAGCAGGTAAGAATGTGAGGGTTCTGCGCGTGGTAATTGGCCACGCGGACCTGGCTTGGGCGCACGGAGACACGGTTTGGCAACAGCGGGGCAGCCTCCTTCACCAATGTCTCAGCATCTCCTGGCACGCCCGCTCCATTTGTAGTGGACCGTGGTGTCATAGCTCTAACCTGCTTCACCGGGCAGCTGCATTCCTGGCGATGCAGGCCCAGACACCATAGCAGGGGTGGTGATGGGCTACCACAAGCACTGGCCAAGCCGTTATCGTTACTCATCCTGAGTAACGTTACTCATCCCCTCCCACCAGTCTCCCCCTTCCTATACGTCCCCTACCTACCAGGCCCATCCCGCACACCCCACACCAGCAGCAGAGCAGGACGGTTGCACCATGCAGGACGGTGGCGCCCCGCCCAGGCACCCAGAGCAGGACAGACGCCTCCCCTCTCACTCCGCACATCTGTATCTGCAGTCTGCAAACTCACTTGCCGCCGTAGCGCACTGTCTTCCACCCGTCGTCTGCCTTGCGCGTCGGGTTGACCAAGCGCTTCATGTAGATGGAAAAGCTGGAGGGCGACTCAAAGGTCAGCTCCTTGCCACCCACCACCGCAGTGATGCGCCCCTCCTCGCTCAGGCTAGCCAGCTGGGTCTGTCCCTTGTAGTCCTGCAGGGAAAGGAAGGAGTCAAACTACTAGTCACAGATAGACTACCACCGCTGTGATGCGCCCCTCCTCGCTCAGGCTAGCCAGCTGGGTCTGGCCCTTGTAGTCCTGCAGGGAAAGGAAGGAGTCAAACTACTAGTCACAGATAGACTACCACCGCTGTGACGCGCCCCTCCTCGCTCAGGCTCGCCAGCTGCGTCTGGCCCTTGTAGTCCTGCAGGGAAAGGAAGGAGCCAAACTACTAGTCACAAATAGACTACCACCGCCGTGATGCGCCCCTCCTCGCTCAGGCTGGCCAGATGCGTCTGGCCCTTGTAGTCCTGCAGGGAAGGAAGAGGTCAACTACCAGTCACAGCCTGCCTCCCAACTCTGCTATGCTGCCCTCGCCAATGCCCAGACTAGCCAGCTGGGTCTGGCCCTTGTAGTCCTGCAGGCAAAGGAAGAGGTCAGGCTACCAGTCACAGCCTGCCTGTCTATACTGCCGCAAGCCGTCCTCCCCACCGCCCAGGCTGGCCAGTGACACCTGGCCCCAACAAGCCCTGGAGGGAAGGAGACAACGCTTAGAGGCTGGTCAGGGTGGCGGCTCCGGTAATAAGGGGACCCTTGACAGAGAAGGTGTGTCACTAGTATATCTACAGGCTAGGTCCATATGCAAAGGGTCACCTCCAGGAGGTGATGACAGGAGGTAGCCCCTCCCCCCACAAGCTGGCCAACAGCCAGCAAGCACATGGACCCCCCTATCGCAGTAGAACTAGAACTAAAGATCCCACCCCCCAGCACCTTAACGTCTCACTTCTCCCAATCGGCTCATCAACAGGCGTTGCCCCATGTGGAACCACTCACCACTGACAGCACATCCTTGCCAGGGTGGATGATGCCCTCCTGGATGAGCAGCCGCAGGGTGACGCCCCCCGCCCCGCGCGACGCCGGCTTCCTTGGGCCCCCCGCCTTCCCGCCGGTGGTGCCCGCCTTGCTGGTAGTGGCGGCTGCCTGCGAGGGCGCAGAAGCGGACGGCGCCGCTGCTGGCGGCCCTGGCCCTAGCCGGCTGGGCCCTGGGCCTGCTGTGGCCCTAGGTGGTAGCGCTGCGGATGCTGCCGCCCTGCCACCTGGGCCCGCTGCTGCTGCTGCTGCTGCTGTGCCTGCTGTGGCTGAGGGCCATGGCTCGTCTGCTGTGCTACGGGAGCCGTCCTGCTGACCGGAGGCGCCTGTCAGCCCGGACCTAGCTGGCACTGGGCCCTGCAGCATGTGGTATGAGGGGTAAGACGACACCCCTACAAAAGTCCAAGCAAGGCAGGGAGAATCCACATCCCAAACCGCAGTCGGGTGGGCTTACTAGTGAGTGTTCCACAGCGAGTTTCAAGGACCAGCTCAACGACCCCAGCGCCATCTTGTGGCCTTGGTGAGAGATAACGAGGTAGCATGAATCACCAGTTCCTTGCTTATCCCGCAGGCGTCCCCACGGAAGCGAATCTGCACTTGGTGTTTACTCAGACGCCATAACACTGCTAGGTCAGGCAGAAACACTCCTCAGTAACAAGGCTCCTGCCAACCACACACCCGCAGTGATGGGCTGGGCTCCTCATCTTCTGTGTCACTCCCGTTCCCAGCATGGGCATCTGTGTTCGAGTTCCGCAGCAGCGCTGGCGCAGGGTCGTGCACGTTTGGCTTTTCACCCAGCGGCTCCAAGTGCAGCCCGTCCACCTCCATCTGGTGCTGCGCTCGCTCAGCATCCTCTGCAGCGCGTATCGCTGCAGACAAAGGCAGGACGGTGCCCTTGCACGCAACATGCTGTGCTGCTACAGCACACTGTGCCAGCCCGTGGGAACTTCTCTCACGGCTCGAGCTCTGTGGAGAAGATCAACGGATAGTAGGCAGGAGGGCTGTGAGCTCTCCGTCCCACTCACTCACCGTCGTTGCCGTGCTCTGCCATGGTGGCCAGGACTCCCCACCCGGCTCTCTCGCTTTTGCACCGTTCCTCTCACTTACTTTCCCTTGCCACCTTGCCAATCTGCGACTGCAAGGGTGAGCTGGGCGCTTACTGAAGAAGTCCCCTCGGCCGACAACTTCTGCACATTTATCGGCACAATACAAACTTCGCGCACTTGTGCGATCGACGCCCGTTGATCAGTGCTAGAGAGCCCTCATAAGACAAACAACTGCCAGCAAGGGAAGGCCAAACAAGCGACGTTGGTGAAACACGCTTCGAACAAGCTCAAAATTCCTTTTGCTTTTGTGTAGTTCATTCATTCAACGGGCCAAGGAGTCCTTCATTGCAGTGGCGGGGCCTCGGACCCAGTATCAGATTCCATATGATGGCTTGACTCGTCCTTTGCGCCTACTCGTGCAGCCAACTCTTCATACGGAGCAGTGTGCTGGTTTCCACTTTGGGCGTCTTTCCGCCTCACTGCGGCAAGGAGTGAAGTGATTGCGCAGTACTCTGCGTTTGTTGTTGCTGGTTACGATATTTCAGGCACGAAAGACTTGTTTCTATATCTTTGAACCGCAGCACTGCTCGCTCTCGCCTGCAGCCATGCTGTTGCATGCATTGCACGACTGCGATGTATACCCCAGCACCCACCCCCCTTCAGTTGCAACCTGCGTGCAGGGCAAGATGACGGTGGGGGACAAACGGAGAGAAATTATTTCTCAGAGCATCAGAACGGTACCCGACTTCCCCAAACCAGGCAAGGCATATTCACCCTTGAAAACTCAAAAGTGAAGCAAGCGATAGAGAATGACTATCGCCCTGCCAGATGTCACAAGCTATCGTTTAATACGCTCTTCGCCCAGTTAAAAAATACTCAGCTGTTCTTTCTTGGCGCTGTATCTCGTCCTCCACGTAATGGTTGGGACCAAGCGCAGGTGCAGGTCATCTTCTCATAGGACTGTACTTACTTCACCATATGCAGGCATCCAGTTTCAGGACGTGACCACCATCCTGCTAGACCCCGTAGCCTTCCAGCATTGCATCGACATCTTTGCTGAGCACTACCACTCCATGCAGATCGATGTGGTGGCAGGTAGGGAATGCCGCATTGCCCATAAGCAAGTGCAGTTGCACCCTTCATGGCAGTTTTCCGCCCTGGGAAATGTTTGTTTTCGCTCGTAGGGTGCTCCGGCTGAGCATCCAAATGTTGACCTGGCTCTGCAGGCTTTGAGGCCCGCGGTCTCATCTTTGGAGCCCCACTGGCTCTGCGGCTAAAGTGTGCGTTTGTGCCCCTGCGCAAGCCCGGCAAGTTGCCAGGTGAGAGGTGGGGCAGGGACAGCGGAGTACCATCGTTGGTGTGTTGCAAGATGCCAGTGCCCAGGAACCGCAAAGGCGGAACTGTACAAGTGGGCAGACGGTCACCACCGGTCTGACACTGTGCTTTCATGGCCGTTATCGACACATGTGAAGCTGAGGGCACCGACTGGACGTGACTGCAAGGTTGACCCTGGTGTGAGTCTGCAGGAGAGACGTTGAGCGCGGACTACATCACTGAGTATAGCACCGACCGGATAGAGATGCACACGGGAGCTATCAAGCCGGGGCAGCGGGTGCTGCTCCTGGATGACCTTATTGCCACCGGTGGCACCCTGTGTAAGTAGGGCGCAGTATAGTTCGTGTCTGGCAGTATTGTATGTGGTGGTGGGACACTGCTGACCTGGCACGTGCGAGGGCTATGCTGAGCGCATGGTCCCGAGGTACCTGTTGGTTAGAAACTTGGGCCAGTGCATCTCTCGGAAGGACGGAGTCAGCTAATGCCACCAGCAGCGTGTTCTTGTTCGGTTATGAGCGTGTCCATTTCATACATGCGAGGCTGCTGCAGCTGGGTGGCATAGTTGCCCATCGTGTGCTTGTTGTAGAGGCAGAGGCAGGTGCACCTCATGCCAGCGCATGTAAGGACTGAATTCAAGGCATGCCTACGCTCTCCTTTGCTCGAGTCTTCCATAGAATCCTCCACTGCGCCGCTCAACCACCATCTGTTATTCGGCTGGTGCAGCTTTGTGGTGGAAGGCACTGTCTCCGAAGGCTGCGGGAGTAATTCTTACAGCTTGTAAAGGGGGCTAGTTTGGGGACGCAGCAAGACAGCTCCCGACTAGTGTCCCTCGTGGTGCAGGCGCCGGCGTCCAGCTTGTTAAGAAGGCTGGCGCTGAGGTGGTGGAAGCTGCCTGCGTGATCGAGCTCCCAGAGCTCCATGGCCGCCAGAAGCTGACGCCGCTGGGGCTTGACTTGTTTGTGCTGGTAGAGAAGGAGGGCATCTGACCCCCCTCAGCATGGGCTCGGATTATCTTAGAAGGCCCATGGCCACGCCCTAGATAGATCTCAGAGGACCTAGCCTGCTGCCCTAGTTGGAGGCTGCGAGGGTTTGCAGCGCAGTGATACATACATGGGTCTAGCCTGACTGGAATGGCTTAGCGCCCTTGCTGCTGCTGTCCAAGTCTCCTTTCTGCGCTGGAACCCCGGCACGTGGCGTGTTATGGTTCAGACTTTGGTAATCTTTATGAGGTGGTCCACTGGCTTTTTGTATGCCTTTTGCACTTCCGCCCTGCCAGTGTCTTGACACCGTCTGTTGTTTTCATAACCTGGTACTTCCCTTTTGTGCTTTGGGTCGGGCTAGAGTTTTGACATTGTCCGTTCTTGCATAACCTGCTAGAAGGACCCAGTACTGCTGATCTGCCAAGTAAAGCTTCGCCGGCTGGCCCCAGCCTTTGCCCTGGTTAGATACCTCAGCAGCAGCACCCACCTTGGCCAGGGTTGGAAAGTTTCATTATGTGAAGTGGCACTAGTGGAGCCCACGTTTGCTGCCTATGCGGGTATATAATGACACTGCCTTCCACCCGTGCCTGTCTGCTAGCCTTCAACCTCCCAAGTACATGCTGGCGCTGCTGCAAGTGTAACACCTACTGCTGCAGCAACCTCTGCTACCTCTGATTTTGAATCGCAGTGCCTGGACACCAACAAACTGCCAGCCTTCACCCGTGCTTGCCCCACACGGTGAGGGCTTCACCAACTTCAAGAGTTTTTCAACTGACACTCCCTGGCTCCCTGGCCACTTGAGGTCTTCTTTTGTCCCTAAGTTTGATGATATTGTAGCCCTGGTGCTAGCTGAAAGTTTTCTTCCCCTTCCCCCATGCCGGGATGCCGGCGCCTCCCAATCACAGCGAGGGCCCCTTACTGTCCAACATTCTATCTGCATCTGCTGCCTAAGTGGCGCCCGCGCCTAGGTTAGTAACAACCCATAGCAACTACGTAATAAGCCAACCCCTCATTTTACTCGCTCCATCTTCACTTTTTATTCCCACCGCTTCTTCTGTAAGTAACCAGACAAGACACTCCAAGTGAGATGTACCACCTGGGAGCCCAGTACCCCATAGTGGGCTACGTAAGTAAAATGCCTGGCCTCACCGCAGCAAACGGGCAGCGGGCGACAGCAACTCTGTCAATTGCGATTGACTTGCATCTGTACTCCGGGGCTTTGCGAGTTTGTGGGTGCTTAACCGTCTCACGCTTTCAACCTTCTCTGCTCTTAAAGCTAACTAGAACCTTGTCCTTGGACCCAGACCGGCCACCTGGTGGGTGGTGCCGAGGTCTTTGGACGCACCCCTGTGATGGGCCAGCTGGAGACGAAACAGCCCAAGGCAGGCACCGTCCTTGCAGCACGCAGCGCGGCACCAGTGCCCTCGCCTAGGGATCCTGGTGCCGAGGCGGCAGAGATGGTAGCCGGCAAGGCAGTGACCCCAAATCTGTGGCCATCCTTGCAGTCGACTGGTGAGGGACAGGGGTGGGTTGGGGTGTGCCCTTGGTAGGTGCTGCTTACAGCAAGCTGCTTGCCTCGCAAACACTGCATCGGACCTCGGAGCTGAAGATACGGGCACTGCAGAGACAACACGATGACTTGTCATGTGTTTTGCTGCAAAGCACGACCTTGGGTCCTCCTGCAGGCGCCCAAGAGCCAGCCAAGCCCCCCGCCTCATGCCTGAGACTGGGAGACGAGCGTATCCCCAACTTTGTGACCTCCTACTCAGCCCAGTATGCTGCGCCCTTTGACTCCAGCAGCAAAATTCGCTCGCCACTGCGCAACGCGGCCCTGCAGCATGTGCAAGACCTGAGGGAGGTCTACACCTCAGCCTTCGGCCGTGTGGGCGAGTAAGTCAGGCTGTACAACGCCGGCACTGTGCTGGACAGCAGGGTGATCCCCAGCTCTATTGGGTTTCTATAATGTGCACTGGGTGGATTGGCTAAGACTGGATGTACAACGAGCAGAAGCCAGTGGGCATGCTTCCTTTACAAGCCCAGGTTCCTGATCTGTGCAATGTCACTGGCACTGAGGTGTCATTGAGAGCTCTTCATCAACAACTTCTTCAAACCACCGTTGCTGCTCAGGTCTCGCCTACAGGACATTATGTCACATATGCGCGAGAGGTTGGCAGGCAAGCTGTCTAACCGAGGTGACAACGGTTGCAAGCTCCGCAAGGTAAGCTGGTGGCATGCACAGTTAAAAGCCTTTGCACAATCTTGTGCTTTCTGGGCCCCAGTCTGCGGATCGGTACCTATTATAAACAATTCATCCGACTTTTGCTTGTCTGTCTCCCGCAGCTTTTCAAGGTCTATGATCCCACACGCAGCGGGCTTGTGGGGCTAGAGGACTTCAGGTATCAGAAAATCCGTCCGGACACCTGGGCGTGACTGTGTTAGAGACAAGGAAGCGCATCACCAACACTGGCTTGTGATGCTCACCACGTGTCAAGTTGCAAGCGTGCTCCACGGAATGTTTCACATAATACTCCGCTGATCCCATGTTAGAGTTACTGCGTAAGACATTTTGAAGTTGATGGAGGGGGCTAGCAAACCTCGACCGATTGCACCTCTGTAGGGTGAGCACCGAGTCGTTCGGCATGCAGCTGGATGATGACTCCCTCCTTGCCATCTTCTTCAAGGCAAGTTCATGAGAGTCCCCCCACAGAAGGAGTGATCAGTACCCTCACTACCTAAGAGTCCATCGAATGCCCTGCAGCCTTCCTGCCCAATGGGTCATATGGCTGACACAGTGCTGTGGTGTACCCTTCTTGCAGTATGATCCTGAGGGCACTGGCTTCCTAAGGTACCACATGGTAATGAGGGAGCTGCTGGATTCTGAGACCTATGCGCTGTGGGCTGGCGGGGCACAGCCGTGACAGCGTGGAGACCTCTATCTGAGAACAGGCGCTCTCAGAACAGGAGGTGGTTGCTGACACGTGATGCGTGTGACATGGTTTCTAACCTGGCCGTTCCCTATGTTTAACTGGTCCTGCGTTGTGACTGGTGGATGACTGACATGCTTGTAACCCCCTTGGAGTCGAGGACAATGAAAGAAAGCAGTCTCTACACCCAGCAGCAGCGGCTATCTCCAGATAAACTGCTCACTACATCAGACTTCATGCCGGCATCCAGATGCATGCAGTCCAAAGTTTTTGGGAGACTGCTGTGCCTGCTATGTCACTTGGCGAGGAGCATCGGCACAAACAAGCACCCCAAGCAATCTTGTTACAGAAAGGATAACATAAACCTGCTTGTCTTCTCCTCTGTGCCAAGCAAGTGCCAGTACAAACATGACGACTTTGCCATGTGGCGTGCATCCATGTTTGCCCAACGCTGTGCTTCTAAACCTTTCGTATGCCAACTGACTAGCCAGTTGGTAGTCACTGGTGCGGCACGCCCCTCACATGCGCGCTGCAGTTTGGCCTCGAGCGCCGTCCTTCAAGTCGGCCCTGCGTCCCCTCGCCCTTTTCAAGGTTAGCCAATGTCGCACCAGCTTGGGTTGCCTATGTACGAGTGGCAGGAAGCGGCCAAGAGACGCCCGTACAGGCATTCTTTGGTGGGCTTTGTCGAAGCCGGACGGTGCCCCCACACTGCTGTACAGAACCCACGGCCTCAAGAGTAGGCAGACGACACCGCCCCTGCCTTGCTTTGATGCAGGTGCTGCCATTCAGGGCGGCCTACCTCCGGCAGTTGTGCCAGTTGTCCAGCAGGCGCAGCGCTCTCCTGCCAGCCCAGCTCAGATGGGGCGGCAGCGGCAGCAGCAGTCCTCATGGGGGCGGCACCGCTGTGCCAGTCCTGTGCACAGCTGCACGAGCCAAGTCCACAGCAGCCGCAAGGAAGGGCGCGGCAGGGACAGCAGGGACAGCAGGCGCCAAGGTGCTGCTCGTGGAATCTCCTGCCAAGGCCAAGAAGATCCAGCAGTTCCTTGGGGACGAGTACAAGGCATGTCAAGCTTGGCCATGCCCCTTGGAAGCGTGCTTAAGTATCAGCATATCCTGGCCGCCATGCAGCTTACCTTGTAGACAATCATAAGCATCGGCATGGGCAGCCAAAGCAACTGTCAAGAGTGGGCCTGGGACCTGACACAGGGTAATGAGGCCCTGAAGCTTTGGCATTCGGAAGTGGCAGCCTGAGGCAAGACTGGATTAGGTTGTTGAGGGCCACTCTCACTCATTCCTTGCAGGTGCTGGCTAGTTATGGACACGTGAGGGATTTGATCCAGCGGCCAGGATCCGTGCTCCCTGAGGATGACTATGCCATGAAGTGGCAGCAGGGCAAAAACGCCGGGGAGCACCTGCGAGCAATTGCTGCGGCCGTGAAGGGGGCGCAGCGGGTGATCCTAGCGACGGACCCAGACAGGGAGGGCGAGGCCATCTCTTGGCACCTCACGCAGGAGCTGCAGGTGCTGCTGCTGTACACTTTTCATCATTTTCTGCTTCCCTTGTTGTTGTGGAAGAGAAAGGGACAGAAAGAGGGGCGCAAGCATGTATGCCGTGCAGTTGGCTGGAGGTATGGGGTGCCCCCTGGTCACTGCGGATGCTGTGCCAAGCTTGGATGCTTGGGTAGTGGAGATTTGGTGGGCTACACTGTGCTCAAAACTGTTGGACGAAAGCAAAGGAAAACAGAGGAGCACCATTGTCTTCTTGCACCTTGAACGAAGCTTTGCGCACGGCAGCAGCCCGTACTGGAATAGGCGTCTCACGCACCCGCCCCC
>BBXU01001283.1:0-55626 GCA_001598975.1 Parachlorella kessleri | reverse complement strand
GGGCATTGTACATAGTACACTCAGCTTGAGTCAAGGGGCTGGCTTCCATGCCCACTTGCGCAGCAGCTCCACCAGCGCCTGCAGCTGGTAAGGTCCCAGGTTCACTGAAGAGGCCGAGTCAGGAAGTTCACCGCCCGCCACGTCCACATTCCGTTGTTGACCCCGGCGCGCCCCGCCACGCCCCCAGCCCTCCTCCACGCGCAAGGCCCCCCCCGTGGGCAGCGCCACCTCCGCACAGCACAGCGCGGCACGGCCCAGCATGCCCAGCACGCACCTCCACGCTGTCGGTGGCCAAAAAGTCGGCGAAGAACGCGGTCACAAATTGCAGCACGGTTCCCTTGAGGACCAGCCGGTCCACCAGGATGGCGGGAAGCACGTGGTCGGGCAGCACGCCCAGCTTGAGGGAGAAGATGCGGGCTAGGGCTGCAGCACAAACTTCTTTTGCTATTACTACTTCTTTTGCTATTACTACTTCTTTTGCTATTACTACATTAGTGGCTGCAGCACACGCTTTGGAGGCACGTTAACCCCTAAAATCTCAGCCTAGGGGGATCTGAGTAACTGTGGAAGGATGTCATTGACGCAAGGGCTGCAGCACGGGCTTTGTAGGAGCACTTTGAAGGCTCCACAATCTCAGCCTGTAAGGATCTGAATATCCGTGGGAGGAATCCACTGATCCCCGGGCGGCCTAGGACGGAAGAGCGGCACATGGTTTCGCGCCACAGAGACTGCACGCCACACCAAGACCCAGCCAAAAACTAGAGGTCCAGGGCTCAGACAATCGCGCGATCTCATGTGCCCCACGGCACCCTGGTGTCTGTGGTATACAGCAGTACCAACGGTACACGCATGCTATCACATGCGACTGCCCTCCCCCTTACCGATGGCGATCTTCTTGCGCCCCTCCTCGTCAAAGAACTCCATGCTCATGATCAGCTTGATCAGCGTGTTCTCCAGAGCCTTGATCAGGAAGGGGCGACGCCTGATCATAGTCTGGAAGAGCTTGATGTATGGCACAATGCCGTCCCGAGTTGCGGCAGCTGCCAGGACCTGCACTTTGCGGACAGACGGGCTTTGCATGCCAGTGGCGATTTCTTGTTATATAGTAGGCATGAGACACGCTGCCCTCCCGAGCAGCGATCCCTGCCACTACTTGTGGGAAAGTGCGCGGTGTTGACACCTGCAATGCCGTCACCACGGTTAACCAGCCATGGCGGCAGCAGCACCAGCCAGCCGTGCCATGGCGACAACCACATGCAAGAGGAAACCTGATAGGTTCTAATCAGGACAGTATGAACAGGTGGCAGCCTGATGGACGGGCTGCCTGCGCACCGACTTACGTTGGTTTGCGTGCGCTTGCCCTCCGTCGACACGGTGCCACCGCTGGCCAAGCGGCCTCCCACAAAGAACACCTCGAACAGGGTGTCCCCATAGCGGGAAAAGTCCAGCTCAGCCCCATCTAGCACCTGCAGGCCGGCCGGCAGAGGATACGGGGCACAAGCTGGGCCAGCTGGGCATTACCTGGTGGCAGCCCGGCAACGCAACGCGCAGGAGCGCATCAGAGAGCTTACTGCCACGGAAAAGTGCTGTCGCTGCTTCTGCAGTGGTATACATTAGTTGCAAGGCTTCAGCTTCAAGCGGCCACAGGTGTCAAAGCGCTGTTAGGCAGGCTGGCCCTGCATGCAGTCCTGCATGTGACTCCCGCCAGCGGCTGCACCTTGTTGGCGGACAGGAGCGTCTTCTCTACTTCGTCATTCTCTCGGGCGTCATCGATTACATCGACCACAGCGTCAGCAAAAGACTGCAGGCAGGACGGAGCAGTGAGGGCCCGACTGGGTTTCCCTGCGTGCAGGCGCCCCTGCTGAGCAGTGCCACCCTCTGTCACTGAAGGGTCGAGCCTGCCGCACCTGAGGGTCGTGGGGCACGACAATATTACGTTTCCTGGTCTTGAGACGGACGCCACTGCACGGCAATAGCAGAACTTCTGTTACCGTGTGTCCCACATGATCAGCCATGATCCGCATGCAGCCGAACGCCACCATCACTTACGCAAGCTGGGGCTTCTCTTCTTTTTGACTGCAGCAAACAAACACAGGACTGTTAGTTGGTGGGTGGAGCGCTTGGCTGGGGTTGCAGCCACAGCGCACATACCTCATGCACTTGAAGCTGCGTAGAGTGCCCAAGCGATGGCTAGGTGACTTGCAATACAGAAACGGAGATTGATGGCGACGAGCAAGACGCGGTTTAGCCTGCCCCCCAGTCATGCATTTCATCCTTTCTTGGCACAACTTGATGAACTTGATGGCATGCCATGGCAATGCATGCTTCACCTGGGTCTCATTGGCAGGATCGGGCTCAGCGCTAGCCTAGTAAAGCAGCGCCCACACAGTTGGCATCGGTCGCGATGGTGGCACCTGCACTAGTCCTGCATGGAGCACTCTCGGGCCCGCAGCCCTTGAGGAACAGGCCTCAGCGGCTGGCTCGTGGCTCCATCCAGGTATTGCGACGGTTCTCCTTCGTTAGCCATCGGACCGTTGCGGCAAGGGCACGGTGTATCAAGCCGCCATGGGCGCCTGCTGGTTATGCTACCCTAGCCGTGGCTCGAAGCCGCGTGGAGCCTTCGCGTGCAGGTGGTGGGCCTGCTGCGCGGCGACCAGGTGTCCAAGGCGGCCCCAAGCAGCAGCACTCTTGCAGGAGTGAGCCACCCTAGCAGCGAGGCAGCGGCTTTTGTTGCTGCCACACCAAGCAGCGCTGCTTCGCTGGACCCTACTGTCCGCGCTGCTGGCCGGCAGGACCCCAGCTGGGTATGCACAGCGGCTGCCACTGGTGGCGGCGACAGTGGAATTATTGGCAGTGGCGGCGCTGGGGCCGGCGGGGGCAGCGGCTATGGTGGCAGCAGCTGGGAGAGCAGTTCAGACGAGGGTGGCGAGGGTGATGACGCACTGCTCAACCTGCAGCAGGTTTGTTCTGCTGCTGAGTCGTGTTCCCCTTGCCTGCGCCGGGTTTGCAGCGCACAGGTTTGTTGCGTTTTCATCTGGCGATCCAGACAGCTGCCGTCTTTGGCCCTGCTGCGCTATTGCAAGAAAGGAAGTAACAGAACTGCAGCGAAAATCTGCAGGCTAAGGAGCTGGCAGCAGCCAAAGGGTTGTCGTTGCCGGAGGACTTCATCACCGCAGCAGCTGGGACAGGCCTGCGGCGCGGCGTGCTGCAAGCCTACCTGGCGCTGGCGGGCGGTAATTTCGTGACTGGCTGGCTGGTCCGAACACTGCCTGCTTTCCGTGACCGGCTCATTGCCGACCGTCTATTTTTCTTCAAGATCCTGGCCGAGGTGGCCATAGACTCAGGTGCGGGACGGGTTGGCAGCAGTGCGAGTGCTGGCGGGGTGGAGTGGTGGAGGGGTGGGGTTCACCTGCATGTGGCGTGCTCGCGTTAATGCCAGGTCAGCGGCATTACTTCCGAATACTCAGCGCACCTCGTCGCCCTGCAGTCAGTAGATGATGCTGTGTCATGCTGTGGAGGGCCTTGTACATAAGGAGGCCTGCTGTGGTCGTGGGTGATGCGATGATAAGCTGAGCGTAACTCGACTGGGCTGACGACTCTAACAAATGGGCAGCCTGCAATGAACCCTTTGAATGCTTCAGCAGCTGGTCAATGCTGGCACCCCACATTTTGTATCTTCTTCCGCGCAAACCTCCTATGGGACAGACCCTATGTGTGGGTCCAGCCTAGGATCAAGCTTAAGTGAGTCTCCAAGGGCCGCTGCATGCAGGCTGTGCTACCGTGGCTGAGCTGCGGAAGCGGGGCGACGACTTCTGGGCGGAGTTTGAGTTTTACCTGTCAGACCTGGTGGTGGGCCTGGTCCTGGACGTGGTCCTGGTGTCGCTCATTGCCCCAGTGGCGGTCATTGGCAAAGCCCCCAAGGCAGCAGCAGCCACAGGTACGCGTCATGTCTGAGTGGGAGGGTGGGCCTCTAGGGATATCTCCCAAAAGGTCAGCAGGCCTGGTGTCGCTGGTGGTTGCAGCAGTCAGTTATAGGCGGCTGAGTGCAGTGTGCATTGATATGCAAGGTTTGTAAAGTATTTGCTGGCCCGGGTGATCGGCATGGTTGGTACTGTGAACTGGCTGGTAGGTTCATAAGACTGCTGGCATGGCTTCTGGGCGCATTGGAAAAAGTGGTGAGGCAGGGTGGAGGTCATGTTGCAGTTGTCGGGCGCAATGTGAGGCAACCGTAGAGTGCAAATCCGTGCAGGCCAAGGGGCATTACAACCATATCTTCTAGTATGACTACTGTGCCCAACAAGTTGCAGGAGACGCACTTATCCCGAGTTCCCGATGCAAACCTGCCCGCAGGCATCAGGAAATGGCTGGGGCAGCTGCCCAGCCAGGTGTTTGAGAAGTCAGGCGTGCGCAAGTACAGTGCCGTGGACCGCGTGGCGTGCTATTTCGTCAAGGGGCTTGAGTACTCGTTAGCCGGATTGTTCTGCGGGCTGGCAGGCCAGGTATGGGACCTTGTAACTGGGTAGGCTGTGGTTGCGGATGTGTCATGTTGCGATGATGAGGCAAACTTGCTCATTGGCTGTGGCACAGGCAAGCTTGCACGTCTGGTTGAGGTCAGAAGAGGAGGCTGTCTGTGTGTTGTGCTGTGTGGGATCCTTGCACTTGAGTCAAACCGCTTGGCTGTTTGGCTTTGGCCAAGGCACAGTGGAGGCCCAACCAATGAGCATCATCTCACTGGTGGAGTACCTTTGCATTGCGGCCAGGGCGTGGCCAACGGCATCATGCACCTGCGGCGGCAGCACGGCGGCGCCAGCGAGCATGACGTGCCCATCCCGCCGCTCTTCCGCACAGCGCTGGTGTGGGGGCTGTTCATGGGCGTGTCCAGCAACACGCGCTACCAGGTTGTGGCCGGCCTGGAGCGGATAGTGGACATGACCATTGCCAGGAACATCCCGCAGGTGGGTGGTGGGCTGGGGAGAGGAGCGGGCAGCGTCTTTGCTGCAAGGGCTGGAGCGGACAGCTGCTGGGTCCCAGCTGGGCTGTAAACGGGGGCGCTGGGCGTAAGCACGGTAGGCATCTGTGGTCAGCACGTGCAGCATCTATGCCTGGTGCATGGTGTTGATGGCCGCCTCCAGCGTGAGGTGCTGTCCAGCTCGCACTGGCCGGACACACCGGCAGCCAGTTCAGCCAGAGGCTCTATTGGCTAGGCGGGTTTGTGCGTTTCCAGTCTTACATAGCGCTGCCCTACCCTACAGAGTGCATGCGTGCAGGTGGCATATGGCACCACCTTGGCCATCCGATTTGTCAATAATGTAATTGGAGGTGAGAACTTCATTGACATGGCAAGGTGGGCTGGCATCCAGTAGGGGTCCAGGCAAGCTGCTCTGAGCCGCGCCTTGCGCCAAGGGCATGGTTGTGGCTATATGCTTAGCGTAGGGCAACGTGCACCAGCCCTGTTGTGGTCGGAATGGAGCCTGGAAGCGAAGGCGTGGCCTGTCAAGCATTTTGGGCATTGCAACCGGCCTTTCAGATGGTGCTATGAGTATCCTTGCAAGTCGACAGCGCTGGTAGAATTTGATTCACCCTCCGCGTGAACGTTGGAGTGCTTGCTATCCTCGGCTTGCCAGCGGGCATTCAAGCTGTTGACATTGCCCTGCTTGTTCTGCGTGCATTGCACATTCTTTACATGTACCGGTATATCTTTGGTACCGGGTATTGGCTTTGTGATGTTAGTGCGTAGGGGCTTCCTTTGCTATCTCTTACAACCTTTCTTGCCAGCGGCACAACCCAGGATCTGAGCACTTTGCTTACTTTGCCTATACATGTTGCAAGATGTTACAGCTTGCCGCTGCCGAGGAAGCCCACTGTCGTGGCATAGAGGGTGCAAAGCAAGCCAGTGATCTGGTATCAGTGTCTTACATCTTGCAGCCAATCCAGCGGCAGCTCAGTTAATGCATTACCATATCGTCCATGGTATGTGCCGGGCGGCGCGTCAAGAAGACGTCTAACCAAGGATATCCAACTGGACAACTGCAGACTGACAAGGCAGAGGGTCACCAGAAGTCCAAGCCTGGAGCATACAGCTATTAGGGGTTGGGGTCCCTTCGGCCAACATTAGTAATCTAGCTGAGAATATGACTGTCGTACGGGACTGCAAGCGGCCGTGAACAAGCATATAGCAAAAGTTAGGCTACAAGGACCACTCACTCAACACTCAGATCACTCGTTGGGGATATAACCCTGACCGATAACAGACACAAAGAAGGGCAGTCATTTTCTGGAGTGCAAAGCCCAATGCGGGGTTCATGCCGGTCACAGGAATTCCATCATGGGGCACTGCTGTTCAGGGACCATTTCAAAGCTTGTTAAGAACCCAGGCAGGACTGGTTGGATGATACACATGAAGTCGCCAGCGTTCTCAGATTCAACACAGATGTCAACAAAAACCGTCATATGCGACTCTCACGCCACTGCTGTCTATAGGGAAGGTGTCAGCCCAGGGGGGCCATGCCTTGAGGCATGGAAGCACCAGCAACCTGCCGCAAGGCTGCCTGAGGGCCAATGCAACATGCCACAACCTGGATCCAGCTCTACATACTTGCACGTATCACTCCCACAGGTTGAAGCCCCTGCGGGGAAGGATGCATCCGGCTGAAGGCCAAGCGTCAATGGTGGCCACCCGAGCCACTCCCTCGTGCTATTCACGCAGGTCTCTCCCCTCAATGGTGTCAATCCTCCAACCACCCAAATCACAGGCACGCCTCCTCACACTCGACGCAGAGCATCGCTGCAGGCGGCCGGGGAGCCGCCGCCGCAGCAGTTGTCAGCCCTCAAGAGTTTAGCAGTCAACACAACACGTTGGGAAGCCGGCAACCTTGGCTGCGACACAGCCTAACTGCTGCCTGACGCCCAGGGAGGCCTAGACCACCGCAGAGTCGGTCATTTGTTGCAGCTGCTTCCTCAGCTCGGCCGCCCAAGCCGCATTGGGGTGCCTGAGGACGGATGCTGCGCTGCCGTCCTGGCCGGCATCCATGCACTTGGCCTGCAGGTACCACTCAGCCTCCAGCGCTGCCATGCACCCTGCAGGCAGAAAAGCATTGGCAGGCCAAGACAATGCAAAAATACTGTGTCCTTGCTGCATATGCACTGCTATCACAGCTGTCTCAAATATGGCGAGACATTGGCGCAGCTTGGACAGGACAACACCGCTAGCCCTCGCCTGCCACCCTCAGCCTGGAGACGGCATCAAAGCATGGGGCGTCATCCCACCCCGACGCATTGGTCCGACCCCAGGCCAGGGCTCAAAGTTTGGAAGCCCATTCTGCTCAATGTTGCGCCACTCCGGGCGGATGCAGCACAAGCTGCGTGCGGTCTGCGGTCCACCCCCATACATAGCAAGCAGGCCAATCCCTGCATAAAACCCTTTACAGTTGCTGTCGCGATCTTGCCAGGACAGCACAATGTCAATACAACCTAGGTGACACCACGGTATCAAGCTCACCTGACCCCGCAGCGGTGACAGCCTGCCGCCACTTCCAGTCCTGCACATCACCCGCAGCAAACACCCCTGCAGCAAGCAGCAGCCTCTTCAGTCAAGCCGCAGCCGCACCCTTTCCTGTCCCGTTCACAAGTATGTACGCGATGCCTGCGCCATGCTACTATGGATGCCCTCCTGCCCACCGGCTATGGAAGGAGGGCAGAGGCACATCCACTACCGCACAAGCGACCTTCTTGCACCTGGACGCTGTTGGACTAGCAAGGGGATGCCCTGGCCAGCCAAGTTCATAGAGGGGAGAAAAGCCCACAACAACTTTTCAAGGTCAGTCTCAAGCCAAAACCACAAGAGCGGGGCTGCTGCTCGCCTTCGATGCTCGTGCACGAGCTGTCAGGAGCAGTTACAATGTAGCCATGGCTGTCAAGCTCCAGCTGGTCCTCCAGGAACCCCGTGGCCGGGGCATGGCCTGCACGCAGCACAGCACAGCACAGCACGTTTGACTGGCAGCTGTTTATGGCACACAGCAGGCACAGGTTGGGCTGCATGCAAATGATGCTAGGTAGGGAGTGAAAACCAGGAGAGGCAGGAAGTCTGTCCCCAGGGCGGTCGCTTATGCCGGCTGTCGCTCCGACATGACTGGCAAGGCTGTCCCCAGTGGCACGGCATGAGCATATGTCAACCCTGCTTTCTGCTGACACATACATACAACTCTTCACTGGCGTCACCACCTGCTAGCCAGTCCACATGTTGAAGACCGTTACGCAGACCTGCCCCACTCCAGGGGCAACTATTGAGCGCGTACTCACCGATAGCAAAGAACAGGCCGGTGACTGCCAAATCCGTTTCTTGCTTCGTGCGGTTGTTCCGGACTCGAAGCGTGGCTGCAAGCGCAGTATACAAAGCTAAACTCACCGCCAGGTATCCCCAGCAAGACTGTTCCAAGACTGAGTTCATGGCACTTGCTGCACTCCCAGCATATCCGTCACCAGTTAGCCAACAATACCCCCCCCCCCCCCCCCCCCCAACCCCACACACACACACGCGCACGCGCACGCGCCTGCGCACACGCGCGCCCATTCAGCCACTCACTGAGCGCCCCATCCTCGCCGCCAAACGCCTCCACACACTCTGTCTCCCATAACACCTCAATCTTCGGATGCACCAAAGCTCTCCGGGCCATGAGGCGGGACGCCTGCAGAGAGCGCAGCGCACACGGCGGCGCCTACCACTCAGCTTGGTCTACAGCCACAACCACAACCAAGGCAGCAGCGCTGCACCACAAGAGCACTGCGCCTCCCACAAAGCAGTCGGCTGCTGTGTGCGAGGCCTCCGGTTAGGTGCACTTACAGGGACACCGCAAGGGCGCCCTGTCCCAACCATTATCAGTCCACATTGGTTCCCCTCCTACTGTCAGGATCTAGGTCTAACACCAGCGAAGGGCCCTAAGAGGGGTACCCTAGCCAGAGCCGCAAATCAAGCCCAAGTCAGGCAAGGCATTTATCGCAATCAAAATCGATATTAAACTTGCCGCTGGTACGCCTCGCAGTACGCTGGGTATACAGCCTCTGCACGGCCTCCATGGGACCTACCTCCAGGTAGTCGAATCGGTGCACGATCCAGACCTTGCTGGCATAACGCGTCAGGAAGAGCGCCTCTTCCATGGCAACGTCACCACCACCCACCACTGCCACCGCATTATTCCTGCAATTCGGAGGTTGTTAGCGCGTGAGATACAGTACTGCTGGAAGTACAAGGCTACACGGTCCAAAAAGGGCGCATGCTTCCACGGTTGCACATGGCCGGGCAGCACCCGAAAAGCAAGAAATAGCTTTCCTTTTTTCCCCAGCGTCAGGAGGCTTGCCTACAAGCCAAGCAAGCTGAAGCTGCGCTGGCCAGCCATGAACAAGTAGCATCTTTCCCCCGCAGACGGAGACAACTGCTGTATGGGCACAAGCACACGCACTCCTCCATAAGCCCTTGGCTGAAGGCAGGCGCTGCGTCATGAGACCAGTAAGTGGAGATAGGCCTGAGAGCACAAGGAGCCGGACCCGCTCTGCCCACCTACGTCCCGGCACTGACCTGAAGAGAGGGGAGGCGCCATCACAAAGCGCACAGGCACTGATGCCGTTGTTCCAGTACTGGTCCAGGCCCGGGATGGCCAGCTTCTTGGCAGCAGCCCCTGCGTGCCCCATACTCTGCTTGTGCTCCCCTTTCCTTGTTTCCATCTCCATTCCACACCCCTCGCCACCCTCTGGTCCCTGCCCTCCCTCTCCAGCACTCGCAGGTTACCATTTGCCCAGCCATGCCTGCTGAAGCGACATGGAAGGCACCTGAAGGAGCAAAGCTGCTGATGGTCTCGTCTTAAGCCGGCGTCCCGCCCAGCTGACAATGGTGTCAGAATGCCAACTCAACTTCGAGCTCCCATCACGGTATGCAACTGCTAGAGCTTTCCCGCGCAATGGTTCATACACCTCTTACAAGCCCTGGACATCCCCAAACCCTTAGTCAGCAGGCTACACCGTATCATGCCTCATTTCTCACCTGTGGCCACAATGACTGCGTCAGCTTGAACCACCCTCGAGTCAGTTTCCAGCTGGAAAGGAGCCCCCTGCTTTAGATGCACCTTGCTGACTGTCTCAGTGTAGATCTGGGTGCCGTACCTGCACACAGGTTAATGACCTCCAAATTGCTGCAAGCGCTTGGAACATGCTGTAAGGCAAGGGGTAAAGCCTGCCAGATGCTTCTGAAGGGCCAGGGCCACCCCAAAGGCCATTCCACCAGTCCTTGGAAAAACAACTGTGGAAGCCATAGGTGACCCCACAATATCTCCTCACAGTAGCTCATGCGTTACAGCAAGCCAAGGCATCCACATACCTCACAGCCTGCTGCCGGAAGCGATCGCACAGGTCGGCCCCCAGGATTGGCTCGGGAAAGCCAGGGAAGTTTTCAACATACCTGCAGAAGGCATGCCAAAACAGGCACACAATTGGTGGAAATCCGCTCTGCAATGGAGAGAACCAGCATCCAGGACCTGCAATCACAGGTCTCAGTCACGCCATCTATAAGGTCTATTCCTGTTGGAATAGACCTTATTGAGGCTGCAGGGTGACAGCAGCCGCCCTGCACCCGTCTGCATACCCATGCATCTACCCTGCTTCAAGTCAACCATCGGTACAGGCCGGCATCAACAAGAAGCTTGATATAAGCCAGCTACAGCATGTAAGCGCAAAGAAGTACTGACGTGGTGGTGGTTAGCTGGCCACCGGGAGCTAGCCCAGCGGCGAACCACCCCTCAAACAGCATCGGCTCCAGCTCAGCTCTTGCCAGGTAGATGGCTGCTGTGTGAGCCGCTGGACCTGAGCCTATAATCGCGACCTTGGCCGTTTGTTGCTGCAGCAAGAAGCAGGCGCAGGCTTCCACACACTGGCAAAGCCAAGTTCTGCCCTGACAACCATTTTCCCTTCCACTCAGGCACCAGGCCCCCTGGGCTGCCAAGCCAAAAACACCAAACAGCTGACTCACCCTTGACCATACATACCCAACCTACCTCTCGCACATCTCCAGCGCCATTCGAGCTGCTGCAGCACACTCTTGCCCAGGGGCACGGACTGCGAGGGGCCCAAGCCCTCCGGCCCCAAGTAGTATCGAACGTTTGTGATCTCCTTAACGAAAAGCTGTGCAGTTGCATGCCGGTGCACACTTCCTGACCGCCCCGAGAGATCGTGCAAGGGTGCCTTGAACTTTTAGCGCACTGTCGGCGTGCACTTCGAAGAAATAGGAACTTGAAGCGAGCCTTCTAAACCCAAAGGATCGACGGGGGATCCCAATGCGACACTGACCTGGCGTCCGCACGGACAGCAGGAAGGCGCTAGATGTCACCTGGATGTGCACACTATCATGTACTCTCCAGATCCCGTCGTACTAGTCTGCCCAGTGGGACTTACATCTTGAAACTTATCATGACCCGAAACACATAGTATGTGTAGCTGTCAACCCCCTAAGGCCAAGGTACACAGCTTGCCTAGGCGTAGGAGCTAGTGAGTCTCAGACTCACAAATGCCTTCCCCAGAACTGCATAAAGCCAAGAGTGGCAAGGCTGATAGACTGCGGGTTCATCCCAACCGCTGACCAAGCTGAGTAAAGCGTGAGGGCCGTGCCTGCCTAGGGTGGCAGACCACAATGCCACTCGTGCTTGGGAGGGCAAAGTGGCAGTGCGCTGAGTGGGAATGACACACTAGCTTGCAAGTGTCACTGCATCAATCGAGTTTTAGCAAACGCGCTACCTTGCGAGCAAGCAAGGACACCCTGGCCACATTCGACACACATGTTGGTGCCAGGACATAATACCTTGCTAAAAGAGGTTACACCAGTAGAAGAAAAGATCAGGCAGCAGCGGGAAAAGGCAGTATACTACGTGCTCACAGCAGAGTACTCTTACAAGCCGTCCTCAAGCATTTTCAGTGCCGCGATTTGTGCTTTAATGGCATCGGTTTGTCTCCGGAACTCCACCAAGCTGGGATCCCCATCAAGGGCCAGGCCAGACCCAGCAAACGCCAGGCTGCTAGTATCCTTTGAAACCCCACTTCTATGATGGCTGCTGCCTGCGGGCGCAGTATCCCCCCAGCGCCCGCTAGAGGACTCTAGCCCTGCGAACGTGGAGCTCTCTTGACCGTGGTTGGCGCCATCACCCAACTGTGCTGGCGTCTCTCCGGCAGAGCCCCCCCTCCGCCCAGCTCTGACGCTGCTGCTGGGCTCACTTGTGTACTCGGTGTCCTGTTGCTGGTACCTCAAGCTGGGACGCCGCCACTGGTCTTCAAGGGCTTCATCTGATGACTGCTCTGCAGGCAGACTGTGGCGGAAGCCGGGAGGCCCAGCTACCGGCCTGTGTAAATGGCTGGTGGAGGCCCGCGAGTCTAACAGCATGGAACTGAGGCTGCTGGCAGCCGGCTGCCAACCAGCGCTCAAGCTGTCCTGACTAGTATGCTCCTGGCCTGGCTCCAGGTGGCTGCTGGCCAGCACTGCACCTGGGGTGTGGAAGGACTGCTGCCAGCCGTCCTGCTGTTGTTGCTGCTCTGGGAAGGCTGTTTCCTGACCACCAGGGTGAGAGCTGCTCTGCGGGGATGCTATACTTCTGGCCGAGCTGTGCCTACCTTGCTGCTGCTGGTGCTCCTGTTCTTGGGCCCTAGCTGACAGGGCCGTACCAGCCTGTTTCCATAGGCTTGGAGAAGCCCTGCCAGCGGTTTTCTGTGCTGCTGCTGCACTTTTCAGTGTATGCCGGATTGGGGGGCTGGTGCCCCTGGCAGGCATTCCTGGGCTGAGACCCTCGCGATCCCTGTCCACAAGCCAGGCACTACTGCTGGTAGCCGCTGCCGAAGGCTGCTCAGCTTGGGCCATTCCATGAGCTGCTCCCTTGGCACCCAGTTTCGGCGAGCTTGGCAGCCCAGCCAGTAGCCTACTTGGCCGGAACCTAGCTGTTGTAGCCAGCAGATGTGATGGCACATGGCTGGCGGCAGGTGTGACCCCATCGACCACTGTCGGGCTTGCTAGGTTCATTTGTGAGGGCTCCAGCCGAGTTGAGGACGGTGCCAATCCACCAGCTCCTTTTGCTACTGTTTGAGCTGGTAAGGTGCCCAGGCCACTGAAGCCGCCCCCCATGCCAGCACCCAAGCTCAAGCCGTCTAAGGAGCTCATACCCGACAAGTTGAGCCGGGAGGGCATCCCGCTCAGGCTGCTCTCGCTGCTAGGGCGCCGCGCTAGCTGCTTTCTAATGGCCTCCGTCTGGCGCTGGAAGTTGTCCAGGTGCTCAAGGATCTCCTCCTCTTCCCTACATGACATGCTGACATATATGAGATATGCTATCAACAGCGTCAACACCTGCCTGGCAAGTCCGCAGCAGTGGAAGGGACGCTCGACTAGACACTCATTCTTCTGCTTGCTAATGGCTGTCCATGTGAAGTTACTGTGCTCGGTACAAAGTTCCGAAGTGAAGCGCGCCATCCTCACTAACCCGTCTTGCAAAGGACTGACATGCCCACGACCCTGCCGAGGCCAGGCAGGTATCTGCCACTGGCGGCGTCGCTCTTCATATTTGTCAATCAGATCTTGCAGCTCACGCCTGCAGCCACGCCACAAAGAGCTCTTGGTCATAATCTATAAAAGTTGTCACCCAGGTTAAGGGTGATGTGGTCTTTTACCGTTAGTACGCGAGGCACACATAGCCTTGGGTACAGAGCACGGGAGATGGCATACGCACTGCAAATCTCTTAAGTGCCTCAGCATACCTTCCAACCCGCCTGCGTGGTGGTGACACGCTGTCATCATCAATTGAGTCATCCAACACCAGGGGAGGCGACGGGGACCTGAGCCTGGCAGGAACAGCTTGCTGCAGGAGCAATCCCTGCGTTGGGAGTCGAGCAGAATAGCTCGGCCCCGGTGATCTCTCCAGGTGAGCACAACTTTGTTATGTTTCAACTACGTTGCCGGGAAGTAGCTTGGCATTGCTGTGGGGAGCTTGGGAGAGCCCAGTGAAGTTCATACAAAGATGTCTTGCAAACCTTTGCTAAACTGCTAAATTTGGACCCGTTTGATGTCGCCCTAAATTGCATCCCCAACACCCCACCAATTGCCGCACATGGGGAACAAATGCCTGACCTGCTGCCGCATCATGTCCTCTGCCTGTTGCAGGCGCCACTGCAGCTCGCGCTCCCGCTCCCTGCTGGCCCCCAGCTGAGCCTCTAGCTCTAGCTTGCTGGGCTGCCACCGAGTGTCTTGCAACTGTGCTCTGCAGGATAGGCAGGCCTACCCTTGAGCGCAGGAGAAAACACCACATGCAGTCTGGGAGGAGGGGGGTTGTACCTTGTGAAAACATCAAGCCAGCAATATGCCCAAACAACGCCTCCTGCTCCACAGCATGTTTATTGCCAGTGCCGAAGCTTATGCTTATATCTGCTGACCTATCCACCTGCCGCGCTTCCGGCCCTGTCAAGAGCATCCGCGTGCCTGGCAGCACGTCAGCTACTGCAGGCTGTGGCAGGGCCACATGCTCGACATGTTCTGCCTCCAATGGCAGCTGTGTGAAGTTCTGTCGACCAAGGTACTCATCTAGAGCTTCAGAAGCACTGGGCCTGCAATTCCAAAGCACCGGTAACATTTTCCTTGGCAGTCTAGCCACGGTTGAATTGCTCTAGTTAATGCAGGCAATATAGCGGGGAGTGGAAATGAAATCACGATCAGCGCCCACGATTGCTGGCAGTAAGAAGCAGCCACCTGCATTCTTGCCGCGGTGGCGACTTCGGCTGAGCAAAGGCATAGGCCGCATGCTTGGGCAGGGTGGGCAGCGGCCCGTCAGGAGGCATTTGGTGGAAGGGCTCTGCCAGCCGCCCAGCTCGCAGCTGGTCCAACAGCAGCCGGGCAAAAGCATTGCGGTTCTTCTTCCACACCACATTGGCCGTCTGCAGGGGATGCCAGCTTGGCCTGCTTGACCGCACCACTAACTGAGTGGAAGCGTACCCAGGTCGCACCGGCTTTGGTGTGTGCTGTCGGAGCTGCAGATGTGGCCCTTGGAACCAGGTGCTCACCTCTTCTGACAGCTTCTTTAGCCAGTTTTTAACCCTAACTTGGGCCTGACGCTGCAGCAGCGAGACGTGCTGCATAACAGCCAATTTAACCTTCTCAAAGCTGGAGTCCAGCTCAGTATGGTTCTTGACATCCTGCGAGGTGGAAAGTCGGATCTTCGACTGGTGTGCTGAACGTAGGCATACTCGGGAGCGGTGGCTGGGCGAAGGTGCCACACCTTGTATGTCTTTGCCCAGAGAAGCTGCTGCGGCGTGGCGTGGGCAACTGGGGCCGTGAGGCCCATTCACCAAAGGAGTGCTTACTGCAGTATGCGTTGCTGACCTGGGGTGCCCAAGGTGATCGGTCAATTCGTTCCACTATCACTCCCCCTGGGCGAAACAGAATAGCAGGACGTCAATCCAAGATGCGGTGAAGCATTTAATCGGTTGAATCAGCAAAGCTGAAACGTGTACACGTGTGTTCAAATTGAGGCGCGCTCCCGCCACGGGGTTTACAGGCATGCCTAGGCAGCTTGTAAGGTGACTGAGAGGCTGTGAGGGCTAAGTGGGGAGGTCATTGCACCACACGTAGGTGGAGGGGAGACAGAGCCAGCCAGGTTCATAGGGACGGCAGCCGGCTCAAACCGCGCTCACTACAGTGTAGACCTCCAGGCCAGGTGGTTTGCCCAGGTACAAATGACACCAACATCAAGATATTGAGAAAACACAAATCTACGACGTATGCAAGCGGCTCCTTCGTCACTCAACCCAGCAGCAGCCATACGGATGTGACCCCACGAGTCCAAGTACGTCAACTCTTCGTCGACTTGACTGAGCACACACTATACAGCAGTGCAACCAGCACTCGAGACAACTACGCACTCCTGACCATGGCCAGTAGTTCCTCAAGTAGGGAGCTCAGTCGGCTCAGCCGACCTTTTTTAGACAGCTCAAGAAGGCCTGAATAACTTCAATTCATGACACAGGTATCGTACACACCACAACCAAAACTGTCAGGACGCTCAGCGTGCAGAAACCCTCCTGAACACAGCAGCGCACCTCACGCCTGAGGCACAACCACCTCTACGCTCCCCGGAACATGAAGTATCTCGCAATGCTCCTTGAAAGTACCTGGTTTCTTGCACTCTGACACAAACTACAACAGCAACACGCACTCCAGGTCCTCAACGCTCGACAGGCAGCGCCTCCCCAGTCTCACTGCTGCTCATGCTCTCCTCCACCCCATCCACCTTCTGCCAGCATTGACCGCCCTGAACAAGCCCTCGCAGCAGCAGTGCCATTGACGCCGCCCCTGCACCGCCCAGCATTGACCCACCGACAGCTGACAGCACCGCATTGGACATAAGCGGCAGCGCGGCAGCGCCGCCGGCGCCCTGACAGGCTGCGGCACAGACCCCGCTGGCCGCTAAGGTTGGACCCAGGCTGGCGGCCACAGCAACAGTCCCGGCGTTGGCACCTGCCACCCCAAAGCCTGCCAGGTGTAGGGCGGGGGCGGCCAGCAGGCCCCCACTCCAGAGCGCTAGGGCTGCCCCAGCGCCAAGGCCCGCTCCCATGACAATGCTTCTGCGCGAAAGAACAAACTTCTGCCAAAGTTGTTGTGCCCCTGTATCCTCCTGTTCACAACTCAGAAGCTGCCCTGCAGGTTGGTGAGCCGCTAGGGAGGCCGGCAGGTCATTCTCGAGCTGCACCAAAACAAACACGCCACACGTTCCTGGGGGCAAATCTATTGCATTTTTCAGCATGCCACACCTCAAATCATGTGCAAACGCATTCAAGGTCGCCCAACAACAGTTGAAGTGTGGAAACTACTAACCCCCTGACTTTGTATGGCAGGCACACACCGCACTTGCCTACCACGCAACAAGCCAAGGCCAAAGGTACTCGCGGTCAACAGGACATCTGCATATGCATCGAGCCAGTATCCTTGCCTGTGTCTGCGGAGGTTGTGTGGGTAAGCAGGACGTAAGCGTTGGGAGTAGGCTAGGGCTGCCGATGCTAGCACTGGCTGCTGCTGCGGCAGTGATGCCATGCCCAAGGTGGGTGTGAGCCCGCTTGATACGCCTGGGTACCTTTGTGTCTTGGCTTCTGGCCTGCAGGAGGGTTGCCACTTGCGTCACACGCCAAACCTGACCTGAAACGTTGGTAAAGCGGTGTCTCTTACAGCTAGCGGCACCTGGTAGCACGAGGTCACGCAAGCGTGCTGGCGACGGGCTTGGCGCGCAACTGTGCGGTCTGCCTGGTTTGTCACCGCATTCCAAAGCCTAAGAGTGCCACGAGCACGAAGGGTCTCTGTCATGGGTGCCAAGCAAAAACTCGTCGAGCGTGGGAACCTTGTTCACTTTGGGACAGCAAGCCGCGATATAGTAAGAGTAGGATACTAGCCTAGTAGGATGGGGAAACAAGAGAAAACATAAAAGGCATATGTAAAATGGCGTCATCCCCCCCCCCCCCCAGTCAGCAAACTAACCAGCAACCCCGTCAACGGCATGTGTTCGTGAGTTTCCCCATGAGTTTATTTACCGGGCCATGGCAAGGAATCTGGCACGTCACTGCTCGGCCTCACACGTGGAGATGCCATCCGGTGTGTATATGGGCCGGGTTGTCTTGCTTTGCGTCATTGTGCATTCCGCTGTTACATACTTGAGTTTCAAAGCAACCACACCAGGAAGCGCCACTGCCGAGCTAGGGACGTCAATGCTTGGTTGACAAGGTGGCTAGCACACTCAACCCAGCATGAATGACCTGCGCTCACTTCATACCGCATCAGTTCCTATTAAGCACTCATCAAGCAACACATTTAAAAGCCAACCTTGAAAACTGGACATTTACAACAAGTGGAGGACTCTGCCCCAGCTGCCCACGCATGACATGTGGGCAGCATGCACAGCAGCACAGAATGCCAGCATGGCTGCGCGGAGTTATTCTCAACACCAGGCACACATGAACTGCTTCCGTGCGCGGCACCTCCGACACCCTGGGCCAACACTGCGGGGGTCAGCGGTCAGCGGTTGACTGTAGACGGGGGCGGACTGCCTGCTTGGCTTCGCTTCAGTACTTGCGGAGCCTGCATTGCCATGCTACAAGCACCTACTTGGTTCCTGAAAGAAGCCATACGCCACAGTGCAGGGTGACCCTCTCCTGCTCCCTGCACCTGTCTGCTGCCGCTGCTGCTACCTCAACTCCTGGCATACGCACACGCACCTGGTGGCAGGCAGCGCCGTTCGGCTTGAAGGCTGTGTACGGGCATGCGAAGCACACACTAGCAAATGCAGCCCGCATGCGTCAGGGCCGGCAATACATGGGGAGCAAGGAACAGAAGCAAGCGGCAGGTGGGATGACTTACATGTCGCAGAACTCCTTGAAGTCAATTTTGCCTGCAAGGGGTGGCACAAGTTGCCTTATAGTCAGATTGCTATGCGAAGCTAAGCACTTTGGTCCAACCCCTCTGAAGGTCCCCAATTGCTGTATTCTTTCCCCTGCCAGATCCGCTCCTTGGCCCCTTGCTGGAAAAAACGCAACACAGGAGTAAGCAGACACCTCAACTTGAGCAGCGCAGCTTCATCAAGATTGCCTTCCCGGCGAAGCTTTGCCGCCTTGAACCCTTTCTTTTGTTCCCCTATCCACCCACACAGTTGTCTGCCACCTCCTGGCTCCCAGCTGACAATACAGTCTGCCCACTCACGACGCCCCAATGGGGTTCCCAATAAACCCCTCCTGCTCAAAACATTTCAACCACCGCCACTCATGGTGCGGTCTGCAAGATGGCGCCGGATGCTCAGACACAAGCCTCACCCTTCAACTTTTCAGCACCCAGCCTGTCCCCCACACCTGGCCCAAACACATCTCCACCCCCCACAGTACCCCCGTCGCACCCCCACCCCACCCCACAACCCTGCTCATGGACCCAGCTTCCCCACCGTCGCCATTCTTGTCTGCCATCTTCATGATAGAGTCCACATGCTCCGGGTCAAACAGTTTCTTCAGGTCAGCGGCGTCAACAGGGCTGTCCTCTGCACAGCGAAAGCAGGCATGGTGCTCACCACTTGCCTGCACGGTCTGTCAGCATATACTGTTTCCTTGTACATCACTCCAACTGGAACTCGGGTCCACCCGGTGGGTGGGTGACTCTCCCAAGGAAAAGGGTGACTCTTTCAAGACAGAGGGTGACTCTCTCAAGAAAGGCCACATGCGTTTGTCTCTGCCCAAAGCCCCCTCCCCCGGGAGTGGCCTCCCTGGGCCTGTAGGTAGGCAAGGACAACTTACTTGAGCCACCCATTGACTCGAATGCCTTCTCCTTCACGCTCTTGGCGGCCTTCTCTTGGCTTTGGACTACATACTCCCAGCAGCTGGGCTCCTTCTTGGCGGGATCCACTGCAGGCCGGCTTGCCGGGTGATGATGAAGAGCGGGTTGGGGTGCATACAAAGGGCCCTTAAGGACCAGAATCGCACTGGCGTCGCCCCAAGGCACCAACCATTCCAATCCCTTCAGCCTCCCTCCAGCCAGGCAGCCCAACCAAGCCTAGTCAAAAAGACGGCAATATGAAATGAAGGTGTCTTGGGGGGGCAGAAGGGCAGCTTATAAACAAACTGGGCACTTGCATCGCTGCTGGCAGGAGTTGCTGAACAGATATATGAGATAAGACAAGCCTCTCCTTATAAAGAAAACCCTGGAAAACCTTGGTTCTCATAGGGTCACAACCCATGCTACGAATTCGAGGGGGCTAGATGTCAGCAAGCTGCAGTGGGCGATGGAGATCATGTACCCTGGCAGACCGAGGCAAGTGTCCATGCCACTTGGGTGTGCTCCGGCCAGGCTGGGACCCCAAACACACAACAATCACGTGTTGGCTTGCCTGTGTCGAAGTGAGACCTGCCCGTCTTTTTCATGTTCTGGTTTGTGCTGCAGCACCAAGACACAGCGCACTTTGTTCCATGCCAGGAGGGCCACAGTTGTGACTGCATCCACAACCACCTGCCGAGCCCTGCTGGAGAAGCACCATGGCATGAACGCCTGGAAGAGTGTGTGCGTCAGTGACCACCAAAGTAGCTCTTGCATGTCATGGTTCAAGGCACCGACACCCCCTACAGTCCCTGCAGTGGCCGCCTGTCTATGATCCACTGCACTCACTTGGGGTCAAACACCTCCTGCCAAGGGTTGGTGCGTGGGCCTGCAAAGGCTTCCTCAACGGCATCAGAAATGCCACTGAAGTAGGGGAGACATTGTCTCCGCTGAGATGCGTTTGCAGAGCTTGAGAAGGAGATCAGCATTAAGCAAGTTGCCAGGCGGGCCAGGTGGCATACCATCCGTTAACTTATGGTGTTTCAGGCCAGGACCAAAAAAAACGAGCCCAGCCCCTCTGTTGCCAGGCAAGGCTCGCTTTCTCAGCCTTGGCAGGCACTCTTGATCAAAGGCTGGACCAACAGGCGGACCATAGCATGTCCAGTGATCTCACTTTTGGGAGTCGAGGCCTCCTTGGGCTGCTCCTCCCCACTCCTGCAGCCATGGCATCCGAAGGGTTTCGCAATCAAGCACTACCAAGAGCTTCCAAACCTTCTCTGCCACCGAACGGGACCAAGGGGGCAGCTCCGACACGCTGACGTGCCATCATGCCGGCACTCACCCAGAGCCCCAGAACCGTATCCTCTGGAAGAAACCGGTCGACATGGCGCCACTATTCCGTCGCTAGATGTGCCACAAGTTATTGCAGGCCCGGAGAGCGTGAAACCTCAAGTACTTGCTCTGGGACGACCTAATCATCATTGCCACCGTGGATCGACGTCAGCAGGCGCAGGATTTCCTGACGGGCCAACTACTCTCCCCGGCCCGGCACACGTTGAGCATAACTTTACAACATGAGTGCACCAAGCCGTCAAACCAAAACTGACATGCCTGCTTGTAGGCACATGATGTAGGCTAGTAGCTACTAAAGCAGGTCGGCCCCAGTTGCTGAAATCTGAGAAGTAATAGCAGTGCATTTACCGAAAACAAATACTCAATGTAGCTACTAGATGGCACACTAACCATAGGCAGGCCTGGGCCTTGCACCGCATTCTTGCTACTTGAGCTTGGTAGGTGTTGCAACATGTTGTGATAGCCACTTAGTTTCGATTGAGACCACCTTGGACATGCTGCAATGCAACTGAAAGCCCCAGCACACTCGCCACACCTCCCCCAGCTGCTGCAGGAGGGAGTGCCCCTTGGGATGGCGTCCGTCCCTGCAAATAGATGCCGGGGCCGACCCCCTCCCTGCCATTGGCTAGGGGTTCCGCACAGAGAAAACTGTAGGCTGGTGCACTGTGCAGCCCTTCGAGGCCCTCTACAGCCCCACGTTGCCTCAGTTTAGCACTGACGCGTGCCCTCTACAAGCCGCTCCAGAACTGCAGGGCAGGTACGTGCTCTCTAGAAGCCGGTCCAGAACTTGCAGCGCAGGTCTTCAGCGTAGATGACGGCGGCCCGCTTCTTGTCCTCCAGCGTGGCCGTCCGCTTGGTAGGCAGCGTGTAGTCCTGGGCGATGTCCACTGCCTCGGGGCAGTCAAAGGAGCCGCACCTGCACTAAAATGCCAGAAAGGAATTCCTTCAAGGGGGCTGGGGGAGCGCTAGGTTGGCTTTTCTAATTGTCCTGATCGCTGCTGAAGTGCAAGCGCTGTGGTTACGAGGGCTGGGTGACAGTCACCGGGCAGCCCTTGGTGCAAGTCGCACGTCCCGGCTGCACAGGGCGACTCATTCTAAGGCACGTACAGCGTGCCACTGCTACCAGTACAAAGCAACGACGGTGCCACAGCCCTCACCTGGCCAGCACGTATGCCTCGTACTCGGCCACCTCCCGCTGGTAGTCCCTGAGGGGGAAGTTGGTCTTGGCGGAGCGCCCCTTCTCCAAAATGAGGGCCCGGTCGTACTGCCGGGCCGCGTCAGCCTCCAGGTCGAAGATGCCAAAGGACACCTGCAGGGGGGGTTGGCGGGTACACTTGCGGTGATAGAGGTCGGCTTGTGAAACGCAAGTGCTGTGCAAGCTTCAATTAGACAGTGCTCCAGTAGGGGAGTCTTTGCAACAAGTGCAGTTGAGGGCCAGAAGAGTGCTGGCGACCTGCATTGGGCCCCAGCGTTGATGTGAGAAAGCAGATATGCATGGCCGCTTGGCATGGAGCACGCCTGTGAGAGAGCCGGCTGGTAGTCACATGAGATGCTCTGGTGAGTTTGACTGCAAGCTTCTCAGTTAGACAGCAGCAGGGGCTGTTGGCAGTATGCGCACCCCCCTCAGGCGCCCTTAAACAAGCGATTATCTAGCAGGCCATGTAAGCAGCTTGGCATGAGGTAGAAAGCCGAACAGTATACTCACATTCTTGCGGCCCTGGAAGGAGCCGATGCGGGCCTCCCAGCGCCCCTCATGGCCTGACACGCCCCGGTAGCGCGACTTGCCGCGGCTGAAGGCGCTGCTGCGCCGCCTGACGTACGCCACCACCTCATCCTGAGTGCAGGCAGAGCAGGCACAGTACGCACATCAGGCCGCATGAGACGTGCATGGCTTGGGTTTCTGGGGTTCCCTGGGAGGGCAGCACCGTTACATGGGCAGGGTTGCTGGGGTTAACGGAAGAGCAAGCAGTGAGGGTTCACCAGCTGGCCAACCTTGCTGGGGAGGCTGTGCCTTTCCCGGAAGGTTACACTGCAAGGCCAGCCCGTTTGCTGAGCACCTTAGCAAGCCTACTCCAATTGCCAGCAAATTACCACAACGCCATCCGCCCCACGCCCGCACCTGAGGGCGCCGCGCAATGCAAGGCCCTGGACTACCACATCCCCGGCAAATACGGCACCCAGCAGAACACACCCCGCTGCACACGCAACAGCCAAGCCCTGTAGTAAGTCACTGGCTGCTCTGAAAGCTTGCTCACCCTGGTAAGGCCCTGGACCTCCTGCATCTGTACCACGTAGTCGGTAGCAGGGAAGTTAGTATCGGCGCCCTCGCCCTTACAGGCCAGCGCCGCGATGTCGTAGGCACGGGCAGCGTCGTCCTGATCGTCAAAGCCTCCCAGGTACAGCTGCCGGCCTGCCAGCCACAGGGACGCTTCCCATCGCTGGGTGAGCCTGCAGAAAGCAGGGGGATTCCAGGGCTGGGTAGAAGTCCGAGGTGTTAAAAGCCATAGGGTGGCCTGCCAGCCACAGGGACGCTTCCCATCGCTGGGTGAGCCTGCAGAAAGCAGGGGGATTCCAGGGCTGGGTAGAAGTCAGAGGTGTTAGAAGCCATAGGGTGGCCCGCCAGCCACAGGGACGCCTCCCACCGCTGGGTGAGCCTGCAGGAAGCAGGAAGGCCAGGGCTGGGTAGAAGTCAGAGCTGTCAGGAACCATAGGGAGGCCTGCTAACCACAGGCATTCCTTGCACCGCTGTGTGAGCCTGCAGGCACCAGGAGCAAACAGGGCGAAATGTGAGGTGTGAAGACTCTAAGACCAGCTATTGTGAGGATTAGAAACCTGGCGGGGGGCATGCGGGGCAAGGGCTGGCTGGGGGGACATGGGAGCAGCTCCCCTCAGAGTTGAAAGGAACCCAAGGTCTAAGGGCGGCAGCTGCCCTGAGTGTGCGAGAGAGCGGTCGGGGTTGGCAGTTGAGGCTGAGGATTCCACATACAGCAGACCCCTATTGCAAGTGCTGCAAGTACTGGAGAAATTGTAGTCCCAGCTCACTTGTGCTTGGAGACGCCCTTGTAGACCGCTTGTGTGTTGCCGCCGCCGCCACCGCTGCCGCTGCTGCCGCTTGTGGCCTGAACCAGCTCAAAGGCCGCCATGGTGCTGTGGGCGCGCTGCGGGGTCTTAGCAGGCGAAGCGCGCTCAGCGCGCCTCACTGGCGTGGGCGCGGGCGAAGGTGACACCGACCGGCTGGCGCTGCTGCCCCCAGGCCCTAAGGAGAAGCGGGAAAGTGACTGCGGGGCAGACGCAGTGCGGTGCATGTCCGACACATAACCTGCATTAATCATAGCGCCGGCGCCGGCGCCAGCGGCTGCAGGTCCGCGGCCGAGAGGGGCACTGGGGTTAGTCGTGCCTGCCGCCTCCCAGGCCAGCAGGCTGTTGAAGCTGTTGCTGCGCTTGACGCCGCGGGCGCTGCCGGGATCCTCCAGATCCATAGCATCCATCCTGCACCGTCAGGGTGAGTGCCAAAGGGAGCGGGTCTCGGAACCCATCAGCGCCAAGCACTCTCCTTAGCAAATGGCTGCATGGCAATGCTCAGCATGTGAAGGTACCGACACAACAGCAGCAGCTCAGCATGCAACAAACTGCACACCAACGAGAGCAATGTCCCTGCTCAAGGAAGGCTTGGAACTGGCCACGCAGAGGGGGGGGAGGCACTGAGGATTCCTGGATACCTGCGCTTGATGCTGCCTAGGGAGGAGGAGCGGCTGGGAGGTGTGTGGCTATCCGGCGCCCCAGGCTCCGCCTCCAGGGGCTCCTGTTTCACCTCCAGGCCTGCCCCCTGCTCCCCCCACAGCCCCGTCCCCGGCAGCCCACCCCCCTGCTGCTGCAGAAGCTGCAGCTGCAGCTGCTGCTGCCGCAGCAGGGCCGCGTGCAGCTGCTGGTGTAGCACCTGCTGCTGCAGGCCCAGCGGGGCGCCGCCGGGACGCATGGAGAAGGGGGTGGGGAGGGAGGTCAGGAAGGGGTCGAAGAAGGGCGCCACTAGGGAGGGGTGGGGGGCTGGGGCCAGGGGGGCCGCCGGGGGCGGGGTGGGATCAAAGAGTTGCAGCTTGAGGTCCTCCTGTAGGCAACAGTGAAAAGGGGACATTCCGGCTGGGCTGGTCTAGCCTAGCAGCAATTATACTGCCGCCTGACAATGCTGCCGTGAGAGCCCCACAAGGGAGCGCTGGCGAGGTGAGCCACCGCGTGAGCTTGACAGTTGGGGGCACCCTCCACCCCCTAGCAGGCATAGGTGGGATGGAAGCATGCATGCAGGGATGCAGCGACAGCGGGGGGGAGAGCTGAGGTACAGGAAGGGTGACAGAAGCCAGCCCAGCCCGTGCCTTGCAAACCCAGCCTATACCACAGCAGGCACCAGGTCCACGACAGCATCTCAGTAATCCTGCCAGCCGGCAGGCTTTATACCCAGACCCAGCATGTCAACTGCCGAAGCGGGCAGGCGTAACTCCCAGATCCCAGCCATCCTCACAAAGCCCAAACACACCTCTGAGGGTAGGAGTCCCATCTTAGAGATGTCAGCCAAGTCTCCAAAGGCCGCAGCCAGTACCCCACCCTCCTCCAGTTCATCGGTCAGGATGAGGTCATCCTCAGTCAGGCACTTGAAGGCAGGGATGGTGAATGACTGCTGGTGCTGCAGCTCTGACAGCGCCTGGGGACCTGCACCCACAGGAGAGTCTGAGTTACAGCTCCACCGTGGTGGCAGCGGTTGTTTCCAGCCCAAAGTGGGAGCCCCTCACGTGTACTTGGATGCTCCCATATGTGGGAAAAGTCCTGGGCAGCGAGGGTAGCTTTAGACTGTGGCAGGGGCGCGGCGGCTTCCTGCTTCACACTCACCCTGCTTGCCAGCCAGACTTAGAGACTGGGTAGGGGGGGTGGTAAAGTGCTGGAAGCTGGCAACTTCGGGCAGCATGCCCCCTCCAGGGCTCAGGTGCACACGAGAAGAGCTGCCATCTGCTGCAATGATGGCACTCTTGGCACCATAGGAGGGCTGTGGTGCACCCCTTGCCAAGTCAGTGGGCTTGACGAGCCGGTGGGCTGCTGCCTGGGCCATAGCGAAGGAGCCAAAGCTTGCCTCCGGGGCGCTCTCCTGCAGCAGCACGTACCAAACAAGTTCTTTCACGGCTAGGTCAGGCCCTCTCACCCAGGGGAAAAGGGGACCCTGCAAGTCTTGTGAACCTCCGTGGCTGGGAAGGTGTGCTGGCCCTGCGCCGGCGCCGGCGCCTTAGGCTACAGTGTACACCAAGCTTCACTATGGGCATTCCACCCTCACCTTCCTGTCCAGAAGAAGTTCTGGGTTCCTTCCTGCGATTTGTGGCCCGCTCTGCAGGCCTTGGACGGCGGGGTCTATGCCTGAGCAGCACAGTGCCGCATCACACTTCAGACCGCTAGAGGCGACACATGCGCGCATGCCGTGTCCAAATCACCAATTGAAGGTGCTCAGGCCCCAGGCGAGCCGCAGGCAGCGTTCAACAGTGCGACCTGCGTTGAACGGCAGTGTTGGAAGGGGTGCTGCCCGCATGCGCTCACCGCTGTGGCAGGGGTAGGGAAGGGACGTTGAGCTGCTTGGTTCCATTGCAGAGGCTCGTCCAGCTCAGTCTTGCAGCCCAGCGTACGTTCACCCAGCGAACCAACCGAACGGCACCCCGACACGCAGCCTAACGCCCTACGAGCCCCTAAACCCAAGGTGTAAACTACCTAAGTCCTACCTATGACCATGTTGCGATACCGGCACTCTAACGATAGCTCGATAGCGCCCTCCGCGACGGTTCCCGCTCTCGGCCCGCCATACGATTTCATTCACGCACGGCCGGCCGCGGCCTCTGCCCGCTCTCCCTTGTCGCGATATGACGGTCTATAACACCTGATGTTATTATAGCAGTTATTATGCGACGTTGCTGCACTCGGTGATGGTGTCGCTTTGATTTGGCGTAGCCTTCTTTTGGGGCTTGCGCTGTGTCTTGGATATTAGCTGATCCATGCCCAAACTTAGCACATATGTGCAGCAGCTGCAGCAGCAGGAGAAGGAGCAGGCGCCCGAGGGGCCTGTAGCAGCACAGCGGCCAGGGGTTGCCAGCGCATGTCACCCCCGCAGCCCGGAAAAAGTCGGTGATCCGGCAGAGGTGTGTGCTTGCTATTAGTGGACCCCAAGCTGCTGCACCCGGGCGGTCATGACTGGTACGTTACTTCCTCCCTGGGGCTGCAGGCAGTGAAGCCAGCCCCTTTTGGCCAGCAGCTATCCCCAAGTTATGCAGCCGCAGCTTCCAAGCTAAAGGTTGACTTCGACAAGAGGTGAGGTCCTCTAGGCAGCTTCTGTTCTCCATGTTCCCTCATTGCAGTGCCGGGGCAAACGCGAATAGAGCTGTGCTCAGATATGATGCTCTTGGGACGAGCCAAGGCAAAGCAAGCTGTTACTACAGCACCTGTTAAGGTCATGTGTGTGTATTGGCAGGGTGGCAAACCATGGGCCACGAGTCTATAGGTGGCCTGATGGCAAGCTGCGGCCAGAGAAGCCTCCTGCCAACCACTATGCAGCGGTGCGTAGCAGGCAGTGATACTTGCTGCTTGTGGAATCGCTAGTGCATGCCGTCGCGCAGTGCGGCATTGTAGGTATGCCTGCTACCGTGTGCATCATGCGGGTGGTCGGCCTACCTTGTGCATCCCTCGCTTGACGTGTGGCCTTTGTGTCAGCAGCACCGCCGATGGGCACTGAAGCGCGCAAAGCAGCACCCTTGTTCTGCAGGCCAACAGGCAGAAGTGGCAGCAGCTTGTTGAACACTGTAGAACGCACGGAGGAGATAGGAGCTATGACAGACATGGTGAGGGCGCGGCGTGTTGCTTGAGAACAGAGCCCGTTCCCTGCCTGGGGGCTGCAGTTGGTATGGTGCAGAGGCGGGTGTGGTACTGGACGCAGCACCCGTGGGGGGGGGGGGGGTTGCGTAGGATTGTATCCCATTCTTCCAGCACGGGTATGCCTTGTTCTTTGACAGCTTTGCTAGAGTCATTCACGCCTGTAAAGAGGACAGGAACAATATACACTCACCCCCTAGGTGCTGGAATTTACTGCAGGCTATTCGCTGCGGTACGGCATTAATGTGAACCCTGGAGACCATGAGGACTACCTGCAAAGCATAGGTCTTGAGGCTGAAGCAGACCAGCAGGGGTAAGTTGCTTGTCTACTGGCTCACAGCCTTGCACGTCTGCATCCTACGAGCGCTACTCAGCACATTGCCTCGGGGTTGCATTTGCCCTGGTCGTGTTCCTCCATGGCTTCTTGCTACTGCGTTTCACCTGAACATTGTGGACGCACCATCTGCTTCTTGTTAGTTATGTCAGTAGCCATTGCCTGTTGTCGCCCACTTTGTCGGACTGAGGTGCAGCCTGTGCTGCATGCTGCAGGCGTCAGCAGGGCTGGCAGCAGGACGGAGTGCAAAATCCCTTGGACGACCCTTTCCACTGCTTCAACACTTTCTATGCAGGTGGCGCAGCCGCAGGTGAGCCTTTCCTCCCCTCCCATGCTTGATCAGACCTTGGCGTGTGTGGGACAGCAGTGGCCCTGGCTGCATAATGCAGCTGGTTGCCCAAGTAGTGTGCAAGGGCTCTGGTGCTTGTAAATAGCGGCAGTGCTATCTGTAGATTAGATATGCTGGGTGGATCGCTGCACTGCAAGGATAGGGAAGTCGAATACCCATAACATTTACCCCTGCATGCTTGCAGTATTCAAGCATCGGAGAGGGAGGCTCCTGTAAGCAGGCCCATTTGCTGCTGCCAGCTGGGTGGTTTGCAGTAGCCAGATTTGTCGCGGATGCCCACATTTTTTGGCGTACTGCTGGTACCCTTGGTCTTGTCTGGGCGTACTGCTTTTGCAGGCTGACTGGGCCCTGCTAGCGGTGGTCTGGCCGTGGTGGCTGCGCCCGGATGGCAAGGTGCGCAAGAGGCGTGGCGACCAAGCTGATGTGTTTGGATGGTGCTATATGTAGAGCTTGAGCTTCAAAATAAACTGTAGTTGGTGTGCTATGCATCTGCTGTGCTCAGCGCTGATGCAGGACTTCCTCTTTTGCGTGCGTGCTAGGCTTGCTTGACTATTTGATACAGGACAACTTTCTATGAAAATTGCTGGCATCCAATCCTTGAGTTGTTTTCGTGCTGCTTCAGCCCCTTTTATACCTCGACAATTGTGTCTTGAAGTGCATGTTATGCCTCAGCATTCAAGCCGTAGTCAGAGCAGTGGGTTCATAGAGAGGGCCATATAGTGCATTGCACCAATTTCATACTCGAAGGTTGCATACAGACAGTCTTAGCCTGCTTGACTGTTGGTAAATATGGATAAGATTGGAAGTGGAATACTCTTAAAACTGAACGGCACATATATCATGACGCCCGAGAAAGCAAGTCGGTACAGTTCACTCGGGTTGCACTGCCTGCAACCATTGAAAATGCAAGCTCGCATAGGCTGTAGACACACCTAGGCAAGGTCCCCCCGGGAGCACCATACATGTGACCTCCATATGCATGTGGGCCCCCAGGCTTCTCTACTTGTTTGGACAGTCCTTTGTCCTGCAACATTGGAGAGGGCTAGATCTAAGTTTTCGTACCCTTCCACCCCAATAGCAGCAACCAAATGCTCAAGCTACCCTCTGCTCTGCCAATTGACGCAGCTGGCACCCGCCAAGCTGCTGTCTGAGCCCTCTTTCTCACAGAATGCAGTGACAAGAAAGGTCAGACAGACAGAATAGTGGGTGCCAGACACACCCATTTCGGTTGTAAGCGAGCAAGGCACATTACAGCATAGCCAAGCCCTCGTCCTTGCAACAGACATAATGAAGGCAAGACGCACCCATAGGCCCAGGTCGCTTCCACTACTCCAATTCCATACTCTTGGCTTGCAGTGTGCCACAACTGTCGGCAGCGCACATAACAGGTATAAGTGCGCAGCACAAGCCCGGCCAGGCTGGCGCAGCAATCGGCACACAACACTCACCAGTGGCCCACTTGCTTGCAGTGGAAGCATGCGCTGTCATTCCCTCCACCCCCCCTGCCGCCCTTGTTGCCCCGCCCGCCTGCGCCCAGCCACACACGTACACTCATGAAGTGAAGGCCAACGGCAACCTTGGCCGTACAAAAAACTCAGGGCAGCCCATCTTCCTGTGGACCCCCAACGGTGCCAAGACCGCCAGAGGGAAGGATGGTCTGACAAGGCAGCATGGGTTCTTCATCTGAATTCTGTTTCGCAGTGACGGTCACAGCTGCCAGCTGTTACTACTGTGGGCCCTGCCTGCCTGCCTGCATGCATGCAGTCAACCCAAGTTCTGCACCTATATCTACAGCCGTAGCTGTTTACGACATGTTTCCCTCCTTCCCTCGACGGAGTCTTACCTCCATAGCTCCCACCTCCTCCATAGTTGCCACCGCCACCCCCATCCCACTTGCGCTTACCACCGTAGCCCCCTCCGTAGCCGCCGCCGCCACCCCCACCCCCTTGGTTCGGACCTGTAGCGATGAAAGAACATGATGGTGGTGGAGCCCAAGTTGAATGCTCCTGGTTAGGCAGTAGGTCCGATAGCAGGCTGTAAACATCCGGTGTTGTGAGAATCTGACCAGCATTTACACGCCCAAAACAGGGTCATATGTATACATAAGAGTTGCAGCCTTTGTCCACTCACAGTCGCGGCTGAAATGCCCTTCTTGGCCGCACTGCAGCATGCACATTAATAGCTGGTCAGGCAAGTCTCTCACCCGTACAACACATAGAGTGCGATGCTGCATCGACCAATTGGCTACGCGCAACACGGGAGAAATGTAGCAAGGGCTGGTGCGGCTTCAGCGGGCAAGACTGGCAGCATTAGAGCAGCCTCATTTACTGCAAGGCCCAAACACTCCATTCACTGGAAAGGTCCCAGCACGCGCCTTGAAGCACGGTCCAAAGCCGCCGCCGCCGCCAGCTGGACAGGAGCCGCCATTCCCGCCGCCTCCACCGTAGCTGCCTCCACCCCCACCACCCTGGTTGGGGCCTGACTAACAAAAACGAAATGATGATGAAGTTCACCTCAAAATCAGGTCTCAGCTGTCATTGGCATGTGCATCTCTCACCAAACAGCCGGCCAGCTATTTGAAGTTAAGGCGCGTTGGGTGCTGATGCAATACATACATGCTTCACTGTCACTGGGGCTGCACAGCGCAGAGCAATACAGCGCTGCTCAGTCAGCTCAGCAAAAAGTGTCCGAGGAGAACTCACAGTCGCGGCTGAAGTGTCCCTCTTGGCCGCACTGCAGGAGAGAAGTTAAAGCCAGACACCGTTGGCCTCAATGTGCTCAACAGCTGGAGAACCTGAGAGACCCTGCCAAACCCTTGCAGCCACCAGCATGCCTTGTATCCCTCGGCTCTAAGAAGTAGGTTGGGAGAGAGCGGCAACCTTGCGCATGCAAGCTCAACGAACACATGCACAGTGAGTGACAAGCCCTTCAGTGCCCAACAGTACAGTCTGCTTTTTAACGACCCACCAGTGACCACGGTTGTGTCCAAATAACAACGAGTCACGAGGCGCAAAAATCAAGCACGCGGTTGTACCTTGAAGCAGGCACCCGATTTTCCGGCTCCACCCGTGGCAAAGGAGCCTCCATAGCCGCCCCCAGCGCCCCCGCCACCGCCGCCTTGGTTTGGGCAGTCCCTGGACCAATGCCCAGACTGCACCCATGGAATACAGGATTGCTCTCGCTAGAAGTAATCGATGGGTTCGATTTGTAGAACCACTTGTGCATGGCAAAACCGTTTCAACCATGTGACATAGCCCAACTGCCTGGGGATACTAAAAGGTAAGGGCAAGTCTGATTCCAAGGAGTCTCTAAGGGCTTCGTCACAAAAGCGAGGCTTGGTGCATGCCCAATTGGCAGCCTTCATCGCAGCTGCTACTTCCCACAGGACCAACCTGGTTGCACTTGTAGCAGACGTCATTCGACTTGTCCCTCAGCACACCCCCATCCGCTGCTGCCTGCAGGTTATTTGTCCCAGGGACAGGCGGCAAGCCCATCCCGCCCCCGCCGCTCCCCGCAGCATAGCCAGCAAAGCCTGGTCGGTAGCCGCCCCCAGCCGTCCCTTGGCTGCTGCCGGGTGCTCCTCCATAAGGTCCTGTGCCATACTGGCTACTGCCATAAGGCCTACCAGCACTGCCACCAGGAAAGGGTCCTGCTCCGCTAGCACTGTCCCCATCTGCAGTGGGGTGTAGCGACCCATAAGCGAGAGAGTGAGTGATAGCATATGGGTGCTTGCGTTGGCAAACTCTGTCGCTGAGCAGCGGCTAGATGTTGCACGACCCCAAACATCAAGCTGATGAGTGAGGAAGGTGCTCACTCCTTACCAATTAGACATTTGCTGCAGGAATTGAAGCGGCTTGGTTGCAAGCAGAACATGGTCTTCTCATTGCCGATGGCGGTGGAAGGCTGCTTCAATCACGCTCAGGTGGAGAAGGTGCTGACACAAGACCCATGTCCCTAAGTGCATAGCAACTGCCTTGCTGTACCTGGGCTGCGAGTGTTCTGCAGCTCGTCAGCCCACTTGAAGAATTTGCAAACAGTGGGGTCATCACGCTGCTTTGCACATTTGTAGAAGACCCTGCTCGACAAAAGCAAAGTGCTGTGGGGCCAATGTGCTGACTTGAAGTGAGATACACAAGGCAGCATGGCAAGTTCACTTGATTTGAGAGTGCTGGGCTTGCTACGGAGACATAGAGGGCATCTAGGGCACCTGTTGGGGTTGGCAGGAGTGTTGGAGGTGCGCTCCAAGCAGGGCTGGCCGCAGAAGCACATTGGCGCACTGCTCCCCTGCTCAGCCCACTGCTGCTGCTGCTCCGGTGGCTGCTGCCAGCTGCTCTGCTGCTGCTGGGGCGGTGGAGCTTGCCCCCACTGCTGCTGCTGCTGCTGGGGAGCCCGTTTGCCTGCACCTTCATGCAGCAGCGGGTGAAGGCAAGAGGATTATACACAAATGGCATATGCAATGTGAGTATCTGCCTCCATGCCATCGTGCAGCCCGTTTGTGCGGACACTGTGCAGGTGATATGTTAAAGTGATTATGCATAGCCAAGATGTGTAGACAGAAGCAGGGATACCTTGGCTGAGGCCAGCCTGGAGCTCGTCTGCCCACTTGAAGAAATCACAAGCCGAAGGGTCATCCCTCTGCTTTGAACACTTATAGAATGCCCTGCAAAACAGTTGCGTTCACTTGAAATTATTAACAACTAAAATGATGCGGAAAGGAGTGCCCATCGAGCACTGCTGCCACCTGACTGTAGCTCCAGCATAAGGCTACAGTTATGTGACCTAACAGCAACATAACATGCTGGTGTGGTATAGGCAGAAGTGTTATTTCTTTGCAAAGCAGCACGGATACGCTGGTTAAATTCGTGAAGAAGGGGACATCATGGAGACGCACCTGTTTGGGTTGGCAGGCGTTGTGGACGTGCGTTGCGCACAGGGCTGGCCGCAGTTGCAAGCTGGCACACCAGCGGGGAGCTGCTCTGCTGGGTCTTGCTGCTGATGAGCCATGGATGGCTGACGCCACTGCTGCTGCTGGGCGGGCGGGCGCATGGCTGCGGGCTGCTGCTGTTGCTTGGGCGCCGAGGTGCCCCGCAGTTCCTCCCACTCCTCTTCATTGCCTTCGTCATAGCAATCCTCTGCACCGCCGTAGGGGTCTGCAGTAAGGGAAGTCGCGTCTGCTTCCTCTCCGAAGGAGCTCTCACAGGCTAACCAAGGAACCAGAGGTTCTACTAGACGTAGAGCTTCAGGCTCTTAAGGCGCGGCGGCAGAGCAAGTGTGCTTTCACCTTGGATGGGATAGCTATGGCTATGTTGCTGCCAGCCTTGGGCAGGACGGCTTACAACTTCGTGCCCACCACCGGAGGGAGCGACCGACTGCATGGTTCCTACGTCCCAGCCACCATCACTTGCTGCAACGTAGGACATGCCTATCTGAGAAACTTTGAAGATGCAGTGATAAGATATTCGGAGAAAATACGCCTTCGTGCTCCTCTTCCTTCAAGTCTTGCATGACGAGCCTGCTGGGGTGCCCGAAACCTGAACTCAGGATCAGGAGAAGCAATCTGTCCATGAAATATGATGGTCTGGCTAAGGTTGTTTAGTTGCAGTGATGGGTGTCGAGAGCAGCTATGAGATGTAAGCATACACGTCAGGCAGATGTGATGCATCCCACGCTTGCTGATTGTTGCCAGCCGTCAAGTCTCCGTCGTCCAACAGGCCCGGTCACAAACACGCACGGATGACCTGTTCTGATTTCAGCAAGTTGCAAGCAGCAGCCCGGCCTTGCATGGGCATCCTGAGCAGGGTGAGCAACACTGCAGTGCACTGTTGCTTGGCCTGGAAGAAGATGACTGTAGCGGGGCACTAGCATAATTTTGACAACTGTGGTGTAGAAAGGCCCTTTGCCTCTTTAGGCCTTCTAATCAGACAACTTCTGGGTATTTTATGGGTGCGCGCTACTGCATGAGCTATACGGGCTCTTAAAGGGCAGGCCACCTGGTTAAACGGGCTTTGTTGAGAGTCGAACACAAACAGCATAACCCCCAGCGTTACAGGTTGGGCAAGCCACAAGGTCACCAGCATTACTGTACCAAACAATAATCAGCGACAGCCTGTCTATACCAAAACACCGCGGACAAACTCTCTCTCCTGCCTCCTCTCGTCCGCCCAGGCGCGATACCGGGAACCCAGGAACCCCCGTGGGTTCTTGATACGCCTTGTCATACAGTGGTCTACTGACCTCAGAAACTGACGGATCTCAGTCTCAGTCATCACCTGCGCAACACAGCAAATAGGGTGCCATGGAACTTCCCTCAACATAGGACAGGCAGGGAGTGGGCGGGCTGATCCTTTGTAGCGAGTCGCATGGCAGTAGGCTGCTAGGCCTACCATGCCTGATATAAAGACTGCAGGGTTGCCACCCATGCCTGATATCCAATCCCAGGAGTAGCTGGCCAAAGAGCAAAGCACAAATGCGGTCAATTACACATATGGGACTGACACTCAAAGGCAGCAATGCACACAGGGCACCCGGATGGTGCCGTCTTCATTCCAAGAGGCGACATAAAGTTCTTAGCACACCTGGAACTCTGCGATAGCCAGCTCTCGCCAACGGGAGGTGGGCACAGCAGCTGTCCAGCCAGCGGCAAACCCAAGGATGCTTGTCTGCCGGGAGCGCAGCAAAGCACCTCTCTGCCTCTGGTATTGACGCAACGGGGCCCAAGGCCGCAGTGGGCGGGGGCACCTGCATATGGGCTGCTTGTGCCAGTTGCTGCGGCGGCAGCGGCTGCGAGGGCCTTTGCTGCCAGTCCGGCCACAGCCGTGTTGGGACGCAGCCAGAACCACCCGAATGGGAAGCACCGGTGCAACACGTAGTGAACTGCGGCGCAGCGCTGCTCCCAAGGCCTGCCGCTGCAGCCACGGAGGAACCCAAGCTGGCGCCAAAGGCGGCAGGTTCCTGCATGGCATCCCCACCATAAGCCTGGAAGCCCGCCAGGGGGTCGGCTGGGGGAATAGCCGGGTGTTGGGCAGCAGGGAAAAACGACTGGTAAGCGGTGCCTTGAGCTGAGGGAGCTAGCCCCTGGCTATGGTACCAGGGCGCTAGCACAACTCGGCCCGCGTACGTATGGGAGGGTGCGCTTGCAGCGTGCTGCACAGCAGGAGGGGCAGCCGCTACCATGATGCCTTCCCTAGCTGGCAGCTGGCTAAAATTGCTTGGAGGCCTGTGTTCCAGGGTAGAGGGTGGACATCCACTAGCTCCCCCAGGTCCTGCTGGTGTCACAGTTCTGAGGCGCTGGGCAAAGCGTGCAGGCTCTAAAGCAGCGCATCCAGTTGTGGCAGCCTTGTCTGGCAGGGGCTCGGCTTTCCCACCGGGCATGTCGGTCATGCAGCTGGTGCCGGCCAGGCTTGGCGCGGGGTTTTGCTGCTTGCCACACTCCGCGGCCGCACCTGTGGCTGGCCCCCTGTCTGCACTGACGGTATGCGCAGGCAAGGCAGCAGCAGAATAGTGGGCAAACGCCCGCCGTTTTCTGTTGCTGCTTCTTGGCTGTGATGACAGCCACCTGGGGAGTCCCTGCTGCTCTGAGGCTGGCACCTGCAACGCCTGTTCAGGGGCGGGGCAGCGGCTGGCGCCACCTGCCGCCCCAGCACCCACGCTGTCTGACACCCTGGCATGACAGCCTTGGGCACCATAGCAGCTGGAAGGGGCTGCTTTGCCTGATTGGCCTGGCAGCCGCTCTGTTTCCAGGCCTGGTGCCTGGGATACTGGAACCATGCTGGTCCCCGCTGCTGCAGCAGCAGCAGCAGCAGCAGCAGCAGGCGAACCTGCCACTGGGCGCGGCTGGGAGTCCTCCAGGGCTGCCAGGGGCTGGGCTGGTGGGGGCGGGGGCAAGGCTCCAAGGGACTTTGGCAAGGTTGAAGTGGCTGCTGCTGTTGCCCTGGGCTGCTCTGCCACTGGGCTGCCCAAATCCATGTCCACCTCAGCTGCTGCAGCCGACGGAGCTTCCAACATATTCAGCCCAGCTGCATGGTCTTCAGCCTTGATCCCCAGCCGCACAAGGCCTCCGCCAAGCTTCCCCCATTTCACATCAGCTCCCCGAGCTGAGACCAGGACGTCCACCTTGCAAACCGACCCCACATGCTGCTCGTCTGGCACCGCTGGCGACTCTTTCGTTGCCGCCACAAATAATTGCCGCTCAGCAATAGACAGCCCATCCACCACAGCTATTGCTCTGGTTGCTGCTGCTTCTGTGGTGGGAAACGGAAGCGGTCTTGTTGACAGCTGTGCCTCAGCGGCTGGTGCAGGAATGACCTCCACCACGTCACACATGTGCCTTGCCTGCACTGCTAGGCCGACAGCTCCCTCTCGCAGCTCCTCTGGCGTAACTGCAGCCCTCACAGCAACGTCCACACCTACAGACAGTCCTGACTGGCTGCGACTTGGAGGGGCTGCAGCGCCCGCAGCACAGGAGGCACCGGCGCCTTCACGGCCCGTCGAGGCATCCAGCGTAGTGAGGTCCACTACCACCAGTGCTGCCTGGCCGTTGGCTGACCGGACAACACCAGGACTGTCTCCTGGCGGCTGCTGCTGCTGCTGCTGCTGCTCCGCAGTTCTGGATGGGCTGCTAGGGCCACACTGCAAGCCGCTGAGTTTGGCGGGGCCGCTGGTGCCCTGCTGTGCCTGCTGTGGTGTTGCACAGCATGCCCATGGTGCTGCTGTGGTGCCCGCTGCCTCTGTGTGTGGCTGTGTCCCCTTGCTGGCAGTTGCCACCTTGGCATCTGCCTCCCGTGAGCCTCCCTTATGAACTATTTGCTCCCCTGCAGTTTCTGCTGCTACTGCTGAAGCACCGGCGCCGTGGCTGTCCAGCATGTCGCAAGGTGTCCCTGCGTGGCTGTGTGGTTGCAACCAAGTTTGTATTGCCCTTGTCTGCATACCGCCCGGCGCAGCAGCACTGCTGCCTCCAACCACCTCGGCTGCAATCCCTACCCCCATGCTCGTCTTGCTTTCCTTGGCAGTACCATGTCTCTCACGGCAAACCCCATGAGCTGCTTTGACCCTCTTGTTGCTCCGCCTGCTCACAGCAGGACTCATGGCCGCGCTGCTCCTGCTGCGCTTGCCCGTGCTTGCTGCTGCGGCTGGGGAGGTTGGCAGGCTGCGCTTGGGCAAGAGGGCTGACTGCCGCTCAGCATCACTGGTTGGCCTACATAGCAGGGTAATTCTCTCCTTTACATCCTCGTCTTGCATTCTTTCCGAACACTGGCCCAGTTCCATGGTAATGAATCCACACCTGAGCAAGCAGGCAAAGGTAGTGAGCGAAGAGTCAATAGGAGCGGCAGCAGCAGGGGCTACCACCATGCAGTCAGTCCTGAAGCTGGTGAGGCACTCGCCTGCTTCTCAGACACTGCAGCAGCTCCGCTTCAGTCATTTCCTCCTCATCACCATCGGTGAACCTGCAACACCAGCAGATTAGGACGTTAAAGCCTTACAATTAATTCGTCATTCTTGCAAGCCTGCCGTAAGGGCAGAGGCAGTAAGCCACTAGTTGCAAAACGCCCTCATTTCCCCATAAGTAAGATACTGACGTGTGGCATGGGGTAATCAGTGTGTTGCAGCCTGCAATGGAGAACAAGACCAAACACCGAGCACGAGCAACCCAAACTGGCACGCCTCACCTGACAAGATACCACTGCCGGTCCTTGTCGTAGCTCACAACCCTGCCTTTGTAGCGGGTCTTACCAAACACCTGCAGGCATGGATTGGCTCTAGCAGCTTTCCGAGCTGCACATTCTGAGCGCGGCATGCCTGACCAGCCTCCTGTCCATGCTATAAAACATCAAAGCCACACAGGCTTCGAGATAGCCTTGAAAATGGTGCTGTAGTGGAGATAGACTACCCAGCGAGCCTGGCCGGCGGCTTAGTCAGAAGCACCTGGCCCAATCCTTGCAGTCCTTGCAGCTGACCTTAGAACAAGTGCTGCCAAGAAGGCAGCCTTCGTGCCACAGGCTTGCATCTACATTCTGGGTGGCCAGGGTCACCAAGGAGCTTCCACTGGCCAGCTGCACCATGTAGACCTGAACAAACAGCAATGGCAGTAAGACAAGCATAACCTAATTCATAAGATCGGCTCCATAGCGGGCCGACTTAATAACCCACAAGCTGCCCCCATCGCCACAGTGTGCATCTCATTGCAGCCCCGTCCGGTCAGTACAGAAAGTGGGGCGCTGGCGCTGGATATGATAAAAGCATCAAGGCGAAGGCAAATGCATTAGATTTGGTAGACAGAACACCTTGTGGCATGCACATCTTGGAAACAAATCTAGCAGTAGCGACGACCTTGCATCCAGCCAGTCGCCTCCCTTGCAGCGTGCCAGTCATGCTAGGCAGGACCCATAGGTACCATTGGTTCAAGCTCGCAGCAGAAATGTGACCAGAGAATGTCTGACAAGCCTGCGTACTGGTTTTGCGACAAGTGCACTGGAGGTGGGGTGCAAGCATTGGTTACCTGAGAAGCCTTGCCAAGAATCCTCCCCCGGCTCCACCTTCCATCAGAAGCTTGCTGCAGCATAGTCACAAGTGGTCTACGCAGTCACAAGGGCTGCTTGTAGCTCCTGGGCTGTCGCAATCATGCTCACCCGACCACTTGGCAAATACATGATGGATTAGCTAGTCTGATTATCAGGATTATCAGTCACCTCTCGGCCTACAAACAGTGCTCGCTTTTCGCTGCCGAGCAGCTTAAGGTGTTGCCTCCGCAAGACTGTAACAGCAACGGCAACAGGCAACAGCAACAAAGGGGTATGCAGTGGTAAGCATTACACCGATGGTGTGTACCCACCCTCCCCCTATGCTATTCCTCACCATTATAACTTCCTTATTGATGTACCGGTCCTCATCAGCTGCTGGTGGGGAGGCTTCAGCTGAGCCCCTGCCCTGGATCTCCTCAAGGTGGTTGCCCAAGCCCGGACTTATTGTCAGGGTCCTTTGCAGCAAAGTTTGCTTGCCAGGTCCTATGTCTTGCGGCCCCTGCTGCTGCTGTACCTGCTGCTGGATCACTTGCGGCTGCTGCCGCTGCTGCAATGGGGGCTCAGCAGCTGCTGCTGGCTGCTCTTGCCGTCGCCGTGCCTGCTCCTCCGGCACTCCCACCATCAACGTCTTTTGTGGCAGGGCCATCACAGGCTCTGCCTGCTTTTGCACCGCGCCCTCCTCAGCATTTGCTATTGTCTGTGTGAGGTTGCTGGCAGCCTGTGTCCTCCTTGCCTGCTTTAGCCCTGCAGCAAGTCGCCTCAGGAGGGGGCTCTGGGGCAGCGTCTGCTGCTGCTGACGCCGCCTCTGCTGGTGGGAGTTGTTGGTGCGGCAAGAGGCTGGACTTACAGAGACAGCCAGCTTGCAAAGTGGGGTGGCAGCTGCCGGTTCAGCAGGGACTGTAGCTGCTGGGCTGGCTCGGGCCTGCTGCAGAGGCTGGTGCTGTGGTTCGCCCAACTGCTCATGTGTCGACGGCACTGGCTCTGGTTGCTGATCTAGCTGCTTCAGTACATGAGGCTCCTACAGAAAGCATAATGGACAGCGGCTACAATGGTAGGTTGGTAGTTATGAGCACTGTCAAGAGCAGCACTCTGACAGCTAAGCCGGGCGGGTAGGTAACTGGGAATTCAAGCACTACACTATCTCTGTAAGGGCAAACTTTTCCTTACAGGTCTGCTGGCTTACCCACATGTTACCACTGTGCAAAAACGCACCAACTGGCAAACCTATTACGCAAGCACCCTGCTACTCCCCTCACCTGTGCTCCAACCACATCTCTTCCTCTCAGCTGCCGCGGCAGGTCTGGGGTTCTGAGGGCATTGTGCGTGGCTATCGCTCTGTTTCCGTCCGATGATATCCTCCGATGGCTATGCAGTGGTTGGACAGCTTCTACTTGGGCTAACGGCATTGCTGCTGGCTGCGCTGGCTTTGTGACAATAGTGGGTTGCTTGCTGGCATCCTTTGCATCTTGCCGCTGATCCTGCTGCTGCTGCTGCTGCTGAGCAGCCTTGTTGGCAGCCTGCAGCTGCCTAATAGTGTCCATGATAGCTGGCAACCTGGTCTGCAGCTGCGTCAAACGGCCCTGTGCCTCCATGCACCGCCGCTGCCCCTGCTCAGCCACTGCCTCTGCGGCCGCTGCCCGCATCTCCTGCTGCTCGAGCACGGTCTGCAGCTGCACCAGCTGAAGCTGCTGGGCCTGACAACTGCTGCAGACTTGCTCTAACTCCCCAGCAGTGGCCGCTGGGGCAGCCCCAGCGGCATTGCCGCTGGCTTCAGGCTGTTGTGCTGTAGGCTCAACTCCGGTTATTGCTTGCCCCTCCCAGTCACCTGTCGTCAAGGCCTCCTGCTTTGCAGCTGGTTGCTTGTGGCTACCCGCCGCAGCTGCATTGTCCGTGCGGCATGCACTGCTGCCCCGTTCCTGCTTGAGACAGGCCCCTAGCCGATCATGCTTAGTTTCCCCTGATCCTGCAGCTCTTCGGTTCACTGCCACCTGCAGTTGCAGTTGGGGCACTGTTCAGCAAGAACGGAGTACCATGATGGGCGACCGACGATGGCGTGCTGAGCCACAGGTGTACCTCCACAACATCTAAACGAGATGTAAAGGCAGCAAGCTGTGCTAGGAGGTCGGACTTGCTAGGGACTATGTTGCGAGCTGCCTTATTTGGGTCGGTTTTCATGGTAGATCAGTTAAGCAAAGTCACTCCTAACGGGCAGCGTACTCATCGCAAGAATGCACAGCAAGTAATGAGGGACGAAGACACTATCTATGAAGCGGCCGGCCTTGCACTGGGGCCAGTATTGCCGCCACAACCCTTGGATCCAAGGGCCTGGGCGCAGAACTCATCAGTCAATAACGGTAGCAGCTAGCGCTAGAATTATTGAGTACCCTAAGGATAGGTAGGCATGCTACTGACTGGGCGTATGCAAGATATGCTCTGGTACCAGTTTACCCTACTGGGTCACACCTCAGCTGTGAAGGACACAGCCTATTTCTATCCACACCAGCTGAGAGCTTGTGATTGAAATAGCTAAATGACCCTGCTGCAAGCTTAAGCCAGATGGCACATGCAATAAGGTGATACGGTTCACCCTCTACCTTGGGCCCTGGGCGTCCAGTATATTACATGAACGTATGGTTTACCGAATGATAAACCTTGGGCAAAATGCGCCCTTCAACCCTAGACGCCCAGCATAGCATCGGGGATCCGAATTGCAGAAGAGGGTATTATTAAAGGGAGAACACAGGCAAGACACAGATAGAAGGCAGAGGGAGCCCATCTAATGTGCTACCAGAAATAGTGCCAGGGAACCGCACGCTATTGCAATGCTGAGGAGGAGGCAAGCACGATCAGTATCCAGAAAGGTTAACACGTGATGCTACTCAGTGCGATTGGTTGCGGCCGGGTCTCATGATACTTTCAGCACCGGTGGGGCAGTCTCACAAAAGCATGTCAGAAGGCACAGGCGTGTCGCAACATATGCCTTTAGAGCCTCTTGCTTAACGCTAGGCTATACCAGGCGAAGGAACCAGCAAGTGCATTCAAACTCACAAGAACTCACAATGACTTAGATAGCCCTACAATGTTCTACTAGCGCTACTGCAGTAGTAATGGAGTGCACTCATACCTGGGTATCATACTCACGGTGGCAAGAGGCCCAAATCAAGAAGCCCCACAACAATTTTGTCAGTTCTGCTGGGCTGCCAGCTTTGACAGGAGCACTGTATTGGGGCAGAGCAGGGGTGGTTCCTGCCAGCCCTGCATGGGATTCGGCCAAGCCCTTTCCAGACCAAACACTGGCCGCCCCGGGGGGCCCCGGGTTACTATCCACGGCGGCATGCCTGTGATGCTGTGGCCTTGGTGACCCGCTGACAAGCCAGCTGCACTTAGTTGGCCATGACGGCTGCCAGGCCAAGGGGCAGCGGCCCATTACCCTCGTCCTCAGCGAGAGCAACCAAGGCAGACGCAGGCACGGCTGCTGGCTTGCCGTTGCCATTGCTGTTGCCGTTGCCATTGCCGTTGCCGCTGTCAAGCTGTGTGTCATGTACGGACTGCAGCTCCATCACGTTGGTGAAGATGGTGTTGGTGATGGTTTCCAAGGCCAAGATGGAGAAAGGCTCCTCAATACTGCAGTGAGGCAAGCAGACGCGCCACGCTTGCTAATAAGGCGCATGCTGGGGCTACACTCTTGCCACCCAGATCGGAAGGCGGCTACACTCTTGATAACCAGCAAGGTCTCCACCGATGCTGCGCTGCCGGTCACCCAGCCCACCCAACATCGTGAGTCAACAAACATAGATCTGTGCAGGAGCAGGCGCAGGCCACTTGAATGGCAGCCTGTCCTTCCCAGTGGGGCTCAGCGCAGACCCCATGGGGCCTGACAGCTTGTGTTTGCGCCTTGGTGGTCTGCATATGTTCCACCGCTGGAACAGAAAGGCTGCCCCGCTAGAGTGCACATCTTCGCTCCACACATCAGCAGCACCACCCAGGTATCTGTTGTGGACGAACGCATCTCCTGCCACCCATTTGGGCAGCACACGCACCTGACAGTGATCTCCTTAATGCCCAGCAGCAGGAAGGCCACAATGCCGCAGACGGGGATGGTTCCCCAGCCCAGTGTCGAGTACAGTGTGAAGGGCAGCAGCGTCAGCCACATGATCATGAAGCGCGAGGTGTGCCTGCAGGGAAGAGAAGTTGCGCGGACTCAAATGTTGGGCTTGCCCAGGCAGCCATATCCAAATGGTCTGTCGGTGGTCGAGCGGGCCCCTGATATCGTCTTTAACAGCTTGGCGGGAGGGGTTGCAGTGGTCCCGCTCAGCTTTAAACCAGCAGATTGCCAGCTGGGAAGCTCACACCACCAGCACCACCTCCTAGCCACAGTGCCGACACTGAACTACAACCTACACAATGACATGGCGGCCAGCACATACAATGGCATGTTTCTGTGCATCTTCCATCTTCTAACTCACGTGGCGTAAGACAGCGGGATGGGGGTTCTCAGGATGCGCTCGCAACCTCCCAGGCTGTCCTCGAAGGTCACCAGGTTCCCCTCCATGGCGGTTGTCACGGCCGTTGGCAGGCGGGCCGCCTTCACAATCTCTGTCAGCACCTGCGTCGCACAAATGAAAATGAAAATGAAGTGAATGAAGCACCACCAGGTCTGTTCGTGTCATATTGCTTGTGGCCTTCGGTTAGTTCTCGGGGGTTTCTCGTCCTTACGTGCGTGTGATACGTCTTCAGGAGTCGAAAACAAGAGGCGTTTGGCTGCATGAGTGGGACCTTGGTAACAGGGCCAGGTTCGTGGTGACTGGGACAGCCTGACAGGGCCAGAGGGTCATGTCCACAGTCACGGGAATGCAAGAAGGGTGAGGCCCTGACCTGAAGTGCGTAGATGGGCCGGTGGGTCGCATTCAGCACCCCTGCAATCTCATGTGGCTGCAGAATGCCCTGCATGACATGAAGGGACAAGGAGTCTATGTAGCAAACCGCGCACGTTGCGCTCCCATGGAACTCCTGTGTCTGGAGGCAAGACTCTGGTGCTTCCCTAGGTTGCACAGTTCACTGATACTTACCCATGCTGCCACTATCATGTGATTATCCAAGCGGGACGTGCATGTTGTTCCGGTTCATGTATCAGGCTGCCATGTATTCTGCTATGCTGCGTGTGCTGCCCACCTTTAGCTCTTTCTCCAGGTCCTCATCCCTCCTCAGATGACACATCTGCAACCAGGAGTGGACGCTACACTCACAGCCATCGCAGCAACCACACAGGCGCGGACAGTTGCATAACTGCGTACTGGCATTGCAAGGTTTCTCTGCCGGAGACCCACGCTTTCACAGAGTACGGAAAAGTATGGCAAAGTGTAAGCATATCAGCAAGGGCCGCTGAGGCATAGGCGGGGCACACTCCCCCACCCTAGTCATTTCAAGCAAACCAGCAGTTCCTTACCATTGTCTTGCCAAAGGCTGGCACCCAGCGACAGAGCATGGCACGCAGCTTGGTCCTTTCCTTAGGTATCCACGCCAGCCCCTGGAAAACAAAAGAAATGAGCAACAGCCGTCGGGGACACCTGTGTGTTGGAGAGGTGCTTGCAGGCAGCTTGTGCAGCACCGGTTGCCAACTTTACTCAACCTGGGCAAGCATCGGGTCCTGCCTGGTGTTTGGGCATGGGCTTCCTGTGAGTGATTGACTGAGGCAAACGGTCCAAATCAGCTGGGCCCAGCTGGGGGCAGCCCTCACATATCATACAGAAGTAGCCCTTGGGAATCGGGCAGCAAAATAGGGAGGGCACCAGCAGCCTAGCCCTTGCCTGCCGCACGAGGTCCCTGCTCCTGTTCAGCACCAGGCCCCACATCTTGCGCGCGCTGTCCCACCGCTCATAACTGGCATTGGTGCGAAACACCTGCAGGGCACCGCAAACTCTTATTGCCATTGCAGAAACCTGAGCTGGGGCTTCTGGAGTTTGTCATCACTGATGGTGGTGCACCTGAACAGCCAGTAACAGCGTATGGGCTGCAACGCAGCTTGCTAGAGGCACCTCTTTCTCCTACTTACCAACAGAAGGGACAGGGCAAAGGCCGTGAGGCCCAGCAGCTGTCCAAGCTGGCCGAAGCTGATCTGCAGATTGGGAAGCCATGCTGGCAGGAGGCCCGCCTGTATACAAGCACAAGTGCAAAGCTCAAGTCTAATGCCCTTATTACTGAACGGCAGGCCCAGCATGCCTACACACTGGTTGTAGGAGTCCCAGGGCTGGGCTCGATGTGTGACACCCCATCAGTCAGGCGCCAAACTGTAGTTTGCATGCTCCTACAATACGCGCAGTCACGTACACCATGTCTGTTTGACTGGCTTGGTTTTGCTACGTGCCTTGAACGCATTCTGATATCCGCAAACAAAGGTCGCAACTCCCAGCACATACAGCAGCGGCGGGGCCATACCAAGGAGCATGCGAGACCTGCAGCAGCAGCAGCAGCAGCAGCAGCAAAGACATTCCGGGTCTTGGATTCAGAGCAGCTGCCCTGTACAAAGCAGGATCAAGCTGGAGACACCTGCCAACATCACATTGCAATTCAGTAGACCGGAACTGAAGATGAGTGTGCACAGGTGTCTGTCCCTGGAGAGATTAAGGACTCACTGGAAGAGGCCCAGCGTGTGGCGCAGGTAGCGGGACGGGCTCCGGTGGGCAACCCATCTGTCATGGTCAAACACCTGTGCACATGCAGAGCATCACACCGCAGCTACTAAATATCTGGTGCACTGAAGTTCTGGTCACCACCTGAGAGAGGCTTGCTGTGCGAGATATGTCCACTAAAACACAGAAGTTGTTCCGAGTACAGTTACAAGGGTATAACTAGTCAAGAACCATGAAGGCCTCCAACCTTACACCAGCAACCCCTGTTTGAGTGTAGGCAACCCAGCCCAGCAGCGAGCCGTTGACTTCGGTCGACGACACCACACCCAGGGAAGCACTGGCATCTGCCCCGCTGGCAAAAGCTGAGCAGCTCAACCTTACCGTGCGAAGATCTTTGCGGATGGACTCGGTGTAGCTGTCAATGTCTAAAAGATCGAAGGTGGTGTGGTCAGGACTCACTACTGTTGGCACCACAGAAGCACCCCTCTGCATACCCTAAAAAGGCAGCTTACTCAGTGACAGCATGGATTCAAGCTTGAGCGGAAACGAACTCCCTACTATAGTACGAAGTGCTCACCTTCTTTGCTGGTGTGAGCAGGGAAGGCCGTGCCCTCGACGCATGGCCCCTGCTGGCCGGTTGCCCGGTACTGAGACAGCTGAGGGTGCACCGCATCTTTTGCCTGCGCAGCGCGCCCTTATTGCGCACCAGCGCCAGGCAGTGCGGTGAAAGAGTGTGCATCAGGGTCGCGGCCGCGCAATGCAGCACGTGAGACCCCCCCTTGTTATGCCAAACGCGCGGGGGACACTGCCAAAGGCAAGCTTTCCTGCTTATGACAGAACCGTTGTGCGTGGGCCATGCTAACACCCTGGATAACAGTCTACTATCTACCACTCCTATGCCTCTTTGGCGCCCTGGAAGCACGCGCCAGGCGCGCGAGGACTGCAACACTATAAAGAGAGCCTTGATCGCACTGCCGAGGAACAGATACCGGGCTTGCATCTTCATGTGTTTAACCAAGGGACTAGACTTACTGCAAGTCCATAAAGATGCAAACACATGACACGGACCCCTCCGTCTTTGTAGACATCATCCTTGCCTCACCAAGGCAAGCCAGCCTACTACAAAGCGTCAAGCAGTGATAAGGACAAGCACGGAGTGTGCATGGCAAGAAGGGCGGGTTGCGCAGAAGTCACCCTTAACCTGGTCTTTTACTCACAGGAGGAAGCGAAGCTTGCGGCAGGCTTTAGGGCAGATGGGGGCCTGGAGGGTCACTCATAGAAAGCAGGCCTAAGTGATCAGCCTTGTGGACAGTGGCAACAGTGCCAAGGATACAAGCACACAATGGTTTTTTAGTGTTGCGGGCAAACGCAGGCTCTCTTCAGTCCCCACCTTTGTCTGCTTCTCCCTCGCCTCACTACGCTGCCTCGCACTGCCGGCCATGCTTTGCTCAACTTTCACACAGGGGCCATAGGCCCAGGAACAGATATGGTACACACACCCTATGACACATGCGCAGCAACAGAGAGTGAGGCACCGAGATATGCTCTTGAAACAGCGGGGAAAAAGGGCAAGGAAAGCAGCTCCTGCCTCCAGGAGACTGCACAAGCCAAATCATGAATAACCACACCTCAGGCCTTGCCAGCAGCGACAATGAAAGGGATGGGTTAGTGATGACAGTCGGCTAGTAGACGGCACCTCGCATCCATCTGCTGAGCAGGCACCCCGGCACGACTATGCACCACAGGAGACTCGCCAGGAACAGACACCAGCATACCCATCCTCTCATATCTGCTTTCAACGCTCGCACACAGCTGGCGAGCACCCAACCACAAAACAGGGCAAAGCGACAGCCAATTGCAGGTGGCACGCGTTAAAGGTATGAATCAAATGATATTGAACACCAAGCCAAAACTGGTATGAGAGCTGAACTTGACAACAACAGTGGGCAGCGCGCACAGGCAGCCCTGCCCCACTCACTGAGAGGAGCAGCGACACTGCGGTAAGGCTTCGGCGTTATGCTCCGGCATGCCTTGGAACCTCAGAGACAGTACATGCCGGCCAGGCCAACCCTGTGAATGGAGAAACTGACGGCCATGGGGCCAGGAGCCAGAGGCGGGACAAGAACCCAGAGCCATATCAAATGGGAGGGGAAGGGCTCAACAACAGGCTGATACCCGGATGGGCACACACCAGCCGGCCAAGGGCACCCCGCCCACCACCTTCCAGCGCTGCTACCGCCACAGCAGTGGCTGGAGAAGCCACCCAGGCGCCTGAGACATGCCAGCAATGCCAGCCGGCGCAGTACTAACCCCCGACAGAACCAAAAACCAATTGCACGTCAGCAACAGGAACCCAATATGATGATACCCAGTTCAGACGTTTTCTTCTCAGAGGACGCAACTAAATCAGCGGAGCTGCCCCGCAGGACTCTCCCACTGTACACCGTGCCACCACTAGCCACAACCTCAAGGCGGCCTCAGGCCAGAAACCATGATAACCACTCACTGAATGATTTCAGGATACTCCGCTGCTACCACCCGTGTGGCAGGTTGTTATCAACGACAAACAGTTAACAGAGGGCGCGGTGGGAAGCAAGCCTTTGAGGCCACGGCTGTCCCCAGAGCCTAACACAAAACAACACCCACGCTGAACATAAACGGGTGAAAACCGAGCTGAGCCACTGCTTGAAGCCAATAGGCTACTAACGCACAGTAGCACAGTCCAACCCCTGGATACCCAGCACAGGCCAGCGGATGCGGTGGCACCAACAGCTAGCCAGCCAGCCACATCAGGCAACAAGACAACACCTGCCTGAAGTCACACGGGCGCCAGCGAGGTATGAACCTCCCCCTGTAGCTGGTGCGGGTGCTGGGGAGAAGCTGTGACTGCCATGCAGCCAGCACGGCGTCGCATGCCCTCCGCTCACAGCAAGCCACTCACAGAAAGCCACCAAAGAAGTCCATGCTCCCAGAGACCTCCACCTCCCGCGGCTGGGGCGAGAGCGAGTGCTGCACAAGGCGACACGTGTGTGAACCCTGTTGAGCGTGGCATATCGGCTGCTTACTGTACAAATGGTATCCAATGCAAGCCGTGCCTGCCAGGCCACTGGGTTGGCTGTTGGTACTCATGGGTGACTGGACCAATAGGGCAGGACAGAGAGTTGCACATAACAACAGCACAGCCTGGATACGTCGTGTTTCAGTCGCATAACACTCCACGCAAGCAGTTGCAGGTGCCTGCAGGCAGTGCAATCCGAGCATGCCATCACGCGTAAAGGTCAACGTGTCGTACCTGATTGGCTTGCGGTCCAGCGTCGGCCTTAAATTTGCCATTCACAGGACCCAGCCCAGCCTTGGTTGATGTGGGCGCATGGTGTTTGTACCCATTAGTCACCTGCGCAAGCCCAGGGCAGGCCATATCAAGGGCGGCATGTGATCCGCCGCTCCACTACCAAGCAGATATAACTGCATGGCCGGGAGTCCCATTCAATGCGCTTCTCCCCTTCTACTGACCAGATCCTGCTGGCTGGGAGATACAAATGCCAAACTGGACAAACAACAGTACGTCAAGTGGGCCGCCTTGCAGTGCGCTTTGATCCCTGTCGCACCTGCACTTGGGGGACCTGCTGGATGAGCTCCGCCGGGGCCCCAGTGCCAGTGCTGCCCAGCTGGCCAGGGACAGTGTCTGGCCCCGAGCCGCCAGGTGAAAGTGAAGGCTCGGTGGAGCAGCCATTCAGATGCTCGCGGTGCTGCTGCTGCTCCTGCTGGTGGCCGTGCGTGTCCCGCCCTGTGGCAGGCGCTGCCTGCTGCGCTGCGGGCGGCGGCGGCCCCACTGGGAGCATGCCATCCAGCGGCATGGGGTGCAGGTGGGCCAACACTGCATCAATGGACTCCAGCGTGGGCGGCGGGCCCTGCTGCCCCCCCGCCGCCTGTGCTCCGGCCGCTGGGCCGCCATGAGGCGCCAGATCGTGGCCGAGCAGTGAGTCTAGCAACGGATCGTCATCGAAGAACTCGGGCGGGTGATGGTGCAGATGCGCTGCACCGGAGCGATATTAAAGCTCTGCTTGGGACACCACAGCCCAACTAGAATCTTACATGCCACAACAAATTGGTGTATGGCCTTCATAGCAACCAGCACGGTGCTACACCTTTATAGCACCGCTACAATTAGACCATTGACTTGGACTTAGGGAAACTCTTCCACGAGCCTCCTTAATCATAATCAACATAGAGCACGGAAGCTGCAAACACATCGCGGTCTCTCGCTCTTTGCTAATAATTGAAACAACAGCCCCTGTACAACCTCCATTTACTACACCCACCCACCTGTCACTCGCTTGGGCACAGGGTCGTTCTCCCCAGCAAACAGGATCTGCCAGATGTACTCGTCAGAGGGGTTGGTCAGCTCCTGGGGGCTCATGGATGAGGTAAGCGTCATCATGGGCGCGCTAACCGCCGACCCGGGGCGCTGCGCCTGCTGTGCTTGCTGCGCCCGCCGGTTCGGGTCAAACTGATCAAAGTCAAACAGCAGACCTGTGCGCGTGTGGGAGTCCCAATCGGGGGGCAGCGGAGGTGGCGATGGTATGCGTAGCAGCCCGTCAGCGTCGCCTAGAGGGTCGCTGCCACCGCCGGCGGTGGCTGCCTGGATGATGGGATGCTCCAGCATGGGGCTGGGAGCACGCAGCCATTCCAGCATGTCGCTCATGCCATCGCCCGCTGCAAAGGCAGACATGCCATCAGCCATGGGCGGGGCCGCTGCCGCGACCGAGCCCTCGCCGGCGGCGCTACCGCCCGAGGCGGCCGCTGCCGCTGCCGCCACTGCAGTACCAGCCGTTGCCGGCGCAATGGTTAGATCTGCCGCGCCCGCCTCCTGCTTAATGGCAATGCCCGACATCAGCAAGCCAAAATCGGTGGTCCCTGCCGCGGAGGTGAAGAGCAGCTCGCCGCCATCCAAACCTTGCTTGAGCCGCTCGAGCCTACAGGATAGGGAGACAATGGAGGCCTTACCAACTTGCATTGTGTAAGCTGGGATGTGACTTCATCCTGTCAGCATGCCACTCAGTGGGCTTTGGGTTAAAACCACAGGCGAAGGGATATCGGCAGGGTCAGAAACCAAGACCGTTTCACAAGCAGCCCCACAACCCACGCTGATCTGAATCACAGGCAGGTGTCAGAGGCAGATCGCAGCGGCATGCCTGCCTGGACTCGGGCACCCAACGTCCAAGCACGCCCTCCCACCTGCAGGAGTCGCCACGCTGCACTGCCTGCTGGCCTGCCTGCTGCTGCAGCTGTTGCTGCTGAGCTGCTGCGGCGGCGGCCACCTGCTGCTGCTGTATCCGACCTGTGGAGGCCTCCGACTGCACAATCTGCCGCTTGGTGGCCTGCCGCCTCACTGCCGCCTCCAGGCTGTCGCTGTGCTCGCTGCTCACCCACTCACTCTCTGTGGTCGTAGACATCTGCATAAGGGATGGGCACGCCTGCTTTGGGCAGGTCTGCACACACAAGAACCCCTTAGGACAGGAAAGTTGCCTAAGCGATGGTATCCTGCTAGGCCGCCACAAATGCCCTACTTGTCCACTTCTGTGGCCACTTAACCAGCAGCCGCCCTGGCCTCTCCTGAGCGCAGCCCCCGCTTACAACTCATTACAGAGTGCAGCCATTCCGAAGCGGCTAGAGCAGCCTTGCTTATTGGCAAGCGCTGCCTCTGAGCAGTTACCGTGTAAGGCTCGAGCCTTCCCAATCTCGGAAGCGAGAAACGCCCCATACCCCACCGCCCACCTGTCGCTGCCGCTTGGCAGCTTGTCGCGGTGCACTCTTGCCGGCTGAGCAGCCCACATGGTGCTTGCCCGGCTTGAGGTCTTTGCCGCACTTGGGGCACCACTTGAGTTCAGTGCCATGGCCACGCTCCTTGCCAGAGCCGCGTACGTCAGGTGGTGCCCGGTAGTGCACCTTGAGGCGCCAAAGCTCGGCGAAGCTTCGATTACACCCCTGGGGCAGTATAGGGGGTGCAGTGGTCAGGCAAGGCCGAATACATGGCACAGCGCGGAGGTGCGGTCAGCTCAGTACACATGCAGGCTTCAGGGAGCGCAGTGTCACAGGGCAGACGCAACCTTGCGCTGCAGAGAGCGACACCGTCCGTGATCGTACCGGATGGGGGCAGTAGAACTGCAGCAAGCGCACAAGCACGGGTCAGAAGGCTAAAAATGGGTCAGAAGGCGGGGTGCTGTGGAAAGCCTTCCAAGCGACCGCCAGCGGTCGCGAACTCACTCTCTCAGGATCTGGGCCTGTGATTATCCGAGACTCGTTGCCCTGTTGCTGTTGCGACGTCTTCATGCTGCCACAACGGCTGTGCTGAGCCCCACCAGGGCAAGCTGCCTCGCTACAAGTCCAACTAAGAGCTCTCAGTACTCCAACTAGGTTAGCTGGCTCATGCGCTGGCGAAAGAGCGCCCCAAGACCAATGGCGCCAGGGCTTATCAAGAGGTGTTGCACCACCAGCAGTCTTGCCACCTCCTAATAAGGGAAGGAATCAATTACAGCTCTTCATGGGGCGGTCGGCTGGCTGAGAAAGCCTCTACTGGGCTTGCCTAAAAGCTTTTGTGGCGGGAACGGTACTGGGTAATAAGCTGGGGTTCAGCGTTACGGCAAGATCACTGCCGATTGGCCTGATCTCTTGTTGGTAAGTACAAAAGCGTTGGTTTTGTGGGCTTGTGGTGCACCTATAACTTTAGCACCAGCATGAGTGGCCGTCACAGCAGTGGGTAACACACATGGTAGCACCACTTACAGTGTCTTGCCCCAGGGTGCAAGTTGTGTTGTGGATGTGTGGACGGCTTCTGTGTGGGATAGGTCAATTAGAATGGGTGGCAGGTAGCCTAGTAGTACTATTAGTGCAACGAGGAAGTGAGAGCTGGGCTGGACTGACAGGGCTGGTTGCAAATTGAGCCCGATTCTTGCTGAGGTTGCCAATGTTGCCTGGGCCTTCTAGAAGAAAAAGACACCGCCGGCCAGTGAAGTTGTGTTGGGTCGAGTAGAGACTAGCAGCAGAGACTAGCACTTGTGCAGGGTTGACAGGCTGTGCAAAGCGGGGAATTGTGCCAATTGAGCCAAAGCTGACTTACACAGGGAGCAGGACCCTGTAGAGACTGTGCACCCAGAATATAGCAGGACCCTGTCCGGGTCCATCTCATACGTGTATGTGTCATGACGTGCTGCAGCCCGTGTGCATCAGTCTGACCATCTGGCAGCATGCAGACTCATGGAAGTGATAGCCTGCTAGTGTTTCATAATGCCTCACAGAGCCATAGTTGCCACACTCTTTGCAGGCGCCCATCAGTACCTCAAGTACACAATACCATAGACCTTGGTACCTGAGGCGCCTGCCAATGAAGCCCCTATACACCACACAATTTATAATGCTCTGCAACAGGCAACTACCTTGGCCCCGCCGTCAACCACAATGCGTCATGTGGGCGCCCAACAAAGAACGGATTGCCAACTGGCCTGCCGGGATTAAGGTCCGCCCCTACCCCGCTGTCCAACATGTGTCTGTCACCGTGCTTCCCTAGGTATGTAAAACATGCGCAACACCAACACGCGCCGCCAAAGTAGCCTGTTTTTGCCAGCTCCACAAGCTTGACCGCCGGCGCAGCCAAGACATTCTCAGTCCCTCATATACAGCTTTTGCCACACCGTCGCACTGCTGCAGCAAATGAAACTGTGGTGAACATTCGCGTTACCGTCTTACGCCTCAAGGCCACCGCATAAGCCCGCTGCTTACTACAGCTGCCCTCGCCTAAGCTGCTCGTCCATGTGCTCAGCTGTCAGCTGCATCAGCACATAACAAGGTTCTCACCACACTGGCACAGCACGAGACAGCAGGAGAACATTGCAACATGGGAAGCTCACCGCTCTCACCGTGCTAGCAACCCGGGGTCATACCTTTGCGATGCTCCTAGCTCCTCAGGATACTAGCTGGACCAGCTCACATCCCCCTCCGAGTGCACTCCCTAGCAAGGCCACCGGTTGCAAGATCAGGTGGCGCTGGTGCAGAAAGCACACAGCCGCACCTGGCCCGGCAAGCGCTGGTGATTGTTGAATATGGAGTAGGCAGAGGCCTCTCCTTCCCGCCGGCGCCCCAGGTTGAGGATGATGACCACAAAAACGGTGGCTACCTGCAGGCACGAGCTGGCACCAGGGGTCAGGTCTTGACAATGGGACTGCACAGATGGTGCCAGGTGAGCCACGCCGCTACCGGGCAACAAGCTGCTCATGGCTCCCTGCTTGTTCAAGGTTAGGCAGGGAATATCAGACCTGCCTGGGGGCCTGCCTCCTGACTGCAGTAGTTGTGCGGACACCATAAAGAGAAATACTCCTAAGAACAACACTTCCGCTTGAAAGCCAAGAGTCCACCCTGGCTCAACGCACTTTGGGATGTCCTACCATGTACAGGGGACCGAGCTCCAAGGTGCTTGCTAGCTTGGCCCCCGCCGCCCACGCCAGCACTGCCACCCAGACTGTGCGGCGGAGGGAGAATAGAAGCACCAGGAGCACCTCCGGCAGGCCCACACGATGCTGCAAGCACCGTGCAAGGCTGCGCTGCCAGCGGGGAGCATTTGCTGGCAAGCGAAACCTGCAACAAGGGAGGGCAAGATTAAATAGGGGGGGAAGAGGGGGGGGGAGCCATGCCGGGCAGAAGGTTCATGGCGCTGCTGGGGTCAGTTGGTATCGATGCATGCTGGGGTGCATGGGCTGCGTGTGGGATGAGCTGTGGGGAAGTGCTGAGGGTGCCGGACTGATTGTACCCTTCAAACCATAAGCCGTAGCTACTAGAGCACGATAAGCTGGAAGGCAGTGGCTGTGAGTCGGTCTTGCCTTATGACTTCGTCATCTTCCTCCCGCTGGTCGCCTTCTGCCGCCCGCCTGAGCTCCGTCGGTGATGGGCGTGGCGCTACAAGTGCGAGCAAGGTATCTGCAGTACCACGCGAGCGCAACACAGCACAGCTGTGCACAAGTTGCGCGGCTGGAAAGGACCCCTGTAAACAGAAACAGCAGGCAGGGGTCCCAAGCAGCAGCTGCCCCTACTGGCAGTAGGCGCACCTCCTTCTTGTATTGTCCTCAACGAAGCTTCTGTAAGCGGCTGCCCATTCACTACTATCTTGAGCCTGTCTCGAGGTAGACCTAGTAAGTTTGCGGCAAGGGCAAGCAGGCTGTTGACCTGCATACAGGCAGGGAGCTCCAAGTAACTGATCCTTGTTGGATTCCTTCAAATCCGCCGTACTTGCTGCTCACCGTCTCATGCTCTGCATCTATGTTGGCTGCAGCCTTACTGCCCGACACGGTGGCGAATCGTATTTGCATGGCAAGACAACCAAGTCCCCGCTGCGCTCCGCAGTATAAACTGATCTTATACTCGCGTGCCTCACTCGGAGGGGGTAGATGAAGGAGACTTAGAGAGGCATGTTCCTGGCGCCCTGTGTGACGTGTCAGAGCGGGCAGAGCAGCAAATCGGCCAATGTGCATGCCAATGTGGACACCCCCTTACTAGGGAATGCGTGGAAATCACTCGATCAGATTGCAAATCCTAGGTATAGTGAGAACCGGTGGCTTGCGGAAGGGGTTGTGTTCGTAGGCCGCCTCCTGCACTCAGACATACGGGTCGCACTGTACTTGACACAATATCGTTCAAAGTGGCTCCCGCAACGCATATTTGATCCCTGGCTAGCGGGATCCAGTTATTAGCACGGGTGGCAGGTGGTGCAATCAGGAAGAGTGAGCTGGGCTAGACTGACAGGGCTGGATGCAGATTGAGCCTGAGTCTAGCCTGAGTTATTAACTTGAGTGGCAGGTAGTATGATCAAAGAGGAGATAGGGTTGAACTGTACCCAGAGTTAATAGTACAGGTGGCACGTAGTGCGAACAGGGGAGAGGTGAACCTTTCGTGACAGGAAGAGGTGCGGAAGTGCGCTTGAGTCTTTAGTCAGGGTGGCCTGGTCTGCGGACAGAGTTCAAAAGGTGACAGGGGCAACGCAGTTTTTAGCATGGGTGGCAGGTAACGTAGTTATTAGCATGGGTGGCAGGTAGTGCGAACAGGGAGTAGCGCTCGGGTCGTGGTCGTGGACCTTAAAGGGGGCAGGTAGTGCGAACAGGGAGTAGAGCTAGGGTCGTGGCCGTGGACCTTAAACACGGTTGGTTAGGGACTGTGTGGTG
>BBXU01001282.1:0-12799 GCA_001598975.1 Parachlorella kessleri | reverse complement strand
GTTGAGGATTCAAGTCTCCAAATCCATGAAAGCGAGGGCTAGCGGGCCCTGTGATGAAGGGGGGGCGGCCAGCTAGCAGCGCTCGAGTGGTGCATGCCGTTCAACCGGTCACCGTCAGTGTGTCAATCCTAGCTGTGATTTCAAGACCCAAGGTCGTTCCATTGTGACGGGGATCCAGTAGTTCAGCCTGCAGCAAACGGTAGTGACTGCCTGCCTAGTAGCAGCCTGGTTGAGATTTCATTTCTAGGTGTGAGAAGATTGTGACTGACCCGCAAGGGTGGTGGAAAGCTGTAAGACTAGACTACTAGGGAGTAGAGCTGGGCTGGACTGAACTGACAGGGCTGGATGCAGAATGAATGCAGCTATGCTCTGGGGCTTTCCTGAGTTCTGGTCCAGTAGTTCTCTCGACAAGGTGAAGCTGGAACTGAAGCAGGGGGAAGTCAAGAAAAGGGTCGATAGCAAGGGTGGCAGGTTGTGCAAACTGTGAGGTGGGTGTGATTTGTACCGACAAGCCTTGAAGGCTGGATGCAAGTACCCTCTGGGGCCTTGGCAGATTTGTACACAGTTGTTAGCATGGGTTGCAGGTAGTGCGAACAGGGAGTGAGAATTGAGCTGGACTGACAGTGCTGGATGCAGAATGTGCCTGAGTCTTGCCTGAGTGCTGAGTTGTGAGCGAGGCCTCGCCATGCTGCCATCATATACACAGAGACCTTGCAGCTGAGCTTACGCTGCCAAGTTGTCGCTCTTTCATCTTACACAATGCTGGATGCACAGCCGCTGCCATCGTTGCAATCTTACAACCTCCCAACATGGTAGAAAAACAGAAGTACATGACCTCCACCTAGTAGATGTCACACTTACTCCCTAACCTAGGGAAGCAGGTAAGGAAGGCTGGGAGTGCATCGAGCGCTCGACAGGGCTACGGCTTGGAATGGACATTTCGCCTACACAGGCGTGTTCAGTGGCCAACCACCGTGCATGGCATTCCTCTGTGACACCCCTAACCACCAACTCAGCGCTCACAAACTGCATCGGCATGCGCAAATTAGTCTACCCTGACCAGATTAGTCGACCCTGACGAAGACCTGCACGCCAGCAAGGGGTGTGTAGCCTTTGCCTCTGTCAACAACAAAGCTAATTCGTGAAGGTGTCAGGCGATGCGAACCGAAAGGAACATACTGAACTGACACGGCTGCAAGCAGATATGCTCTGCGTCTTGCCTGAGATATGATCCAGTAGGTCTGTCATGTCAACACTAACAACTGTATCGCCATGCCACATATGTCTCCGATGGCGTCCTTCCAGTGGTGGAATTCTCAGGGTGAAGGTCATGCCCGCCAGCCCATCACTTAGGTGAACTGGCGAGGGTGGGGATGCCCCCCACCGGGGCACCCTACAGGCCATCACATGCTAGATTGTGTAAGGCACCAGCCTGAGAGTGTGAAAGGACAAGCTTCCCAAGCGTGCGCAGAGCTGCAAGATTGTGGATATGGCAGCATGCAACTGCTGTGTTCGCTGGGCTGGTGCACTGCTTGTTGATGGCATCCAAAACACGATGCAGGCGACACCGTGGCAAGATACACCTGACGTGCCAACTTCTCTAGAGCCTCACCTGGAGAGCATTGTGTGGGGATACTCGGGTTGTGACAGTCAGGAGTTTCCTTCCTTGACAGGTGACCTTCCAGGGGCGTTGTAGGGCTACTGCTGTGTGGTTAACTGCCCTTCTGCCAAGGCAACGGCTGGAGAGGGCACAGGGCATAGAGGCGACGACAACATATTACTCACCAGCCTGCCGGGGCAGGTTGGCAAGGGTGGGAGGACCCCCCACCGGGGCGTCCTGCGTAGGATACCAAAGCATTTCCGTAAGATGTGCACTGGGCTGAGGCTTGAACCAGCTCAATGCAGCAGCATCGCTGATAAGCAAGTCCAGCAACCTTCCAGTAGAACATATCACTATCAGTCCAGTATTGCACAGAAACAACTAAGTGACAAGCATTGACAACCTAGTTAGAAGCCGCTCCTAATCTTTCAAGGGCACAAGGGGAAGTCTTCCTAAGTGGTATCCTACCTGCTGCGCTGACCCATTGGTTGATGGTCTGTCCAACTCATGCCACGCTGATCCAAGGGCTCGAGGGGACCCGAGAGAACTTGGGGCGATGACAAGAGTTACTCGCCAGCCCGCCACTTGTGTGGACTGGCGAGGGTGGGGAGGCCCCCCACCGGGGCGGCCTACAGGCAACCACAGGCTCTGATGTGTAAGGCATCAGCCTGGAAGGGCTGGGCAGATGCAGTTCCCAGCCATCAACCGCAAACGTTGCAAGCTGTGTTTGTCAAGTAGCCGGCATGCTCAGCTCGCTGAAGACTTGCTGGTCTGATTAGCCCTACAACACCGCGCTCTTCTTGCATGTCACAGTAGGGCGCAACGCACCGAGTGTAGTGGTGGCAAGGGGCTTAGGCCGCTCCTAAGGCATTCAGAGCCTGTTGAGGCACTTGTGGAGCTCGTTGGCACGCCCACCTGGGCTACCTGCAGCAAGTAGCAATGCCTGCACGCAATTTGACATCGAGCATCACCCAGCTGCCAGGTGCTTGCAAACATATTGATGCCCTGTCTTTGAGCTGCATGTTTGGACATGCAGCGACTGTGTAACCTCCTTCATACATACACCTCTACCACAGGCAGCCTGGCATGTGAATGCCCACTAGTACAGCACACCAACACTCGTGATGCTTGGATTACATGATTTGTGGGCACAATCCTGGTCTCTGGGACCTCTTGTGGGAACTCACGTTGGTACGGTCAGGTGGCTGTACGTTGTTAGACTAGACTACACGAATAGCCTAGTCACACTCGTGAATAGGAGCGCAGGACGAACCCACCTTATGTAAGTGTCGGCAGGCAAGGGCTGCACTTTGTCGGCTTGGGCAGCCTCACAAGATGACTGAGCCAGGCCCCTGCAAGCAGGGAGGTGATGCACTAGGTTTCATTTGTTCTACCAAAGTCTGTCCCCTTGCGACTTCCGACACAATGCCGTACACATAACTAGCAAAACATCAGTGAACTTCTAGCACTTGCACTGGCTGCACATGCCCGTGCGCATTGTCGACTCCCTAGCCGATCAATATTGCAACAAAGACATTGCACCCAGTGCTACACACTGATGGTGGCTGGCATAGGGACTGGAGGATATATCGCAGATATATGGCGGCAGACTGCATTCAACACGAGCGCAAACACCTTGACCACAGTACCTTACAGATTGTTGACCTCCTGCACAAGAAAGAGTCTCAAGGGCGGCCCGGCCCAGCTTGGGATGGCTAGGAACCAGCGGGTCTCCAGCGCATTCCAGGAGTGGGGTGCTGAAGAGCACCGTTGTGGTGGGGGCAGCGTGACAACAAACCACCGTAACGAAGGCAAGGCGCAGCAGGTGGCGGAAACCAAGGTGCAGGCTCAGTAACTGCGAAAAAGGCACAAAGCGCTCAACCAAAAGCTGAAAAAAAAAACCCAACGACTTTTCATCAGATGCACCCTGCAGTGAAGGAACCAGCCAACACCCACGGTTACCAGCAGCGCAACTGCTTATGGTCTCCCATTGCCATCACCTACAGACCAACCATGTTCCCTCCACCTTCAACAGACCACACATCCCTCCACCCTTGACACGAATCGCGCCAGCAGCACTTCTAGACGGTCAAAGCACTAAACAGACGCACCCTGCTATCAACACTTACCTACCTGGTGCCAGCAAAGGCAGGATTGGCGTTAGAAATACTATCCCCCACGGCTGCCCCTTCTCGAGACCACAAGGTGCAAGCATTACGCACCCTCTACTACCTTTCGCCTCGCCTACTACAGTACAGGCCGAACCTTCAAAGTGGCACAGGACTGCAAATGAACACACATGCAATATGCCATAGCACTGACATGAAGGGTGTCAAGCGCAGTGCCAACACAGCAGAAGGGCCACTCCAACCCCGCTAACCCCTGCTCCCAATAGTCTGCTCGATTCCAACCACCTTGAACCTTTCGTTGTGGCAATGTTGACGTTTGAGCAGACTGTGCAATGTCTCTTGGGACTCTTGTGGGGCCGCTAGACTGGGAGGGTTGCCTTCACAAGCTACGCTAAGGAGGCCAAAGGGAGCTAGATGCAGCTGGGTGGGTGCGTGCATGCAGGCATGCAGCTGCTTACTAATCCCAGGTTCGTAGCCCAGACTGCCAACGGGATGTGAGCTCAACAGCAAGCCCTTCCTTACCTTGGATGCTGTGCTTACACACGCTTCGCACGCCCAGCGAGATGATAATTGCTGATGGCAGAGAGGTGTGAGGAAGCTACGGGAAGGCCAGGGTGCTTAGACATGCAGAGGCGTGCACATGCATCGCATGCAGACTATCACCAGAGCTGCTGGCACGCAACTGACAACCACACTGCCTACCTCGTACCCTAAAGCATAAAGTTTGTGAACCTGCCTGCCTGGCGGATGATGGTTCTACAGGAGGTCAGCCAGGGTAAGCGCATGCAGGCAGGGCATGCCATGCACAGCTGCAGCATGCTAGCCCACCGTGACACACTCTGGGAGCCATTTAACAAGTGGCTGTGTAGAAGAGCAGACGCTCGGAGTTCTGGGAGAAGCAGCAAACCACTTGCCTGACCAGCTGTTGTGAACAACATCCTAGCGCACTATCCCGATGCTGGAGGGCTCAGTCTGTTCACCGCCATAGGAGCACCTTGTCTGCGATGCGGACCCGAGGTCGATGCAAATGCTGCCATGGTGCGATGCTATGCATGCCAGTGTTCCCACTCAGGTTGTCTCTATGCATTGGTGCTGACAATGTGGTCCCTCGTCTACCTGCCGGCCACTACTTGGGAATGCCACATAAGCCTCCTGCTGCGTCTTGCAACTTGCTTCTCCCCGCCATTACCGCTGCTGGAAACTTAACCTGTTGGTCTGCACCCGGCCAAGGCAGCGTCGATGCAGCAGGCTACATGCCCATGCAAGCTGGTGCATTACAAGCAAGCTACCTTGCAGGCTGCTCCTCCCCATCATTCCAAGAAATAGCATAAGATTACAGGTCAAGCGGTTAGCGGGACAAACATACCCAACCTTACACACTGTGGGACTCCTGGGAATATACTCAGGCTGCTGGCTGCCGCATAGGTGCCTCGGGACATCGAGCTTGCCGCGACGGCTACGCTGCGACTCCTGGGATCAGGGCTGGCAGCACAGTGCAACACAACGCCATGCACGCATGGGACCCCACACAGAGCATCCTAGCAACTGGTGCAGGTACGCAGGGCAGTAGAGTGGTGCAGGCTGTGAACAAACAACAGTGAAGCTAGGGCACGCAAAAGTAACCCTTTCAGATCTGCACCCCAACAATATCAAGCAGCAATAGCAGCCATCACACCTAAGGTAAAGGAAGAATACCTGGCAGGGTTGGTTGACACTGCTGTTGCCTGACGCTGGTGTGCATACACACTACTGATGGTGCTACCGGAAGCAGGGAAGCTGGATCACACACACTGACACACACTGCTGTGCAACTGGCAGGGAGCATCGCGGTGGCTGGCAATGGACGGCAGTGGGGCGTTGTGGGGAACCACAGGGCTGCTGGACTTGCCTTGCTGAGCAACAACCTGGGCAATAGCTGTTCTGGGTACGACTGGTTATGGCGACACTTGCTGCTCACATGGCCGACGTACATCCTCCCGCTGCAATGGACTACCAAACTCCTGCTGGACCAACCTCTTGCGAGGGCATCGCCACTGAAACGCCGTGGAACACACTCTAGCTGCAAGTTGCGCTTCCTGGGCAACAGCACCTGACTGGCGGTCTGAGGGCGGGTGGCTGGGGGAGGAGTTGAGGTGGCTGGCAACACCTTGTTGTCGACACTGTCTGCTATTGGCGGGCAAAGCTGGGGTACCATGTGTTGTGTGGGTGATGGCCGGGGGTCGTGAGCTCACTCACTCACATGCCAGTGCTTGTTTGGCGTGCGCTGGGAGTGCTGGTGGCCTGAGGGGAGGCTGGGTGGTGTTGGTGCTCGGGGTGCAGTGTGGTCCAGGTGATGCTTGGTGGATGCAATAGGCAGGACTGCAGGTGCCGCAGGATCACGGGGGCTGGCGGCGAGCTGGTCGAGGGGCGCCTGCAGCAAGCAAACAGGCCGCATAGGTTGCACACGAAAGCCACGCACAGGAACTCCTATACCTGGTGGCAGACAATGCAGACCGCACTGAGGAAGGGGTGAACTGTACCGGCAAGGGATACCGTGACAATACGCAGCAACGGTGCAAGCGCAGCTCCCCCTACCCTCACCCCTGCTTGGGCCACAATGGCAGTGGCATGTCCCAGGCCTTGAGTTCCAAGCATCCCCACAGGGAGCCAGGCCGACAGTGACCCTTGGAGGCAAGCCAGCCACATTATGCTTCCATGGTAGAGGCACTGCTCTGTCCCCAGTACGTCAGTGGCGAAGCTTCACAGGCCAACCACGAATGTTGCAGCAGGTGTCAGCAGCAGGCGCTCACCTGTCGCGGTGAGAAGTGCTCTACTAAACGCTGCAAACTCATGCCCCGCTGATCCAAGGGCTCGAGGGGACCCGAGAGAACTTGGGGCGATGACAAGAGTTACTCGCCAACCCGCCACTTGGGCGGACTGGCGAGGGTGGGGAGGCCCCCCACCGGGGCGGCCTACAGGCAACCACAGGGCTAGGATGTGTAAGGCACCAGCCCGGAAGGGGTGGACAGAAGGTCCCAGCCACCGAGTGAATCCTGCGACATGTGTGCTTCACAGCCACATTACGGCCAAGGCCAGCTTGCTCAGGTCGCTGTTAGGTTGAGTAGAATTCAACACCGTCCCTTTGCTTGCCCAACCCGCAACGGCATAACGCACCGAGAGTGTAGTAGTGGAGAGCGGCCTAGGTCACTCCTGAGACGTCCACCCAAAGCCTGCCAAGTTACTTGTGGCACTTCCTTAGTCTTGATGTCCTCTGATGGCAGACATGGGGCAATGGCTCCGGCACAGAGCAGGCCGGCCTGCACATGCGTAGGCATAAGTATATTTGTCAGGCAACAAGCACAGAGTTCATATAACCACTGTCGCGTTTTGTGAGACCAGGGACTGTTGGCACATCAATGAGCAGCACATATATGAAATGCAGTCTTAAGCAAGGGACCCATGTGCGACCGGGGCAGTTAAGAATTGCTTCCCTCCCTATCAGAAGCCTGTAGGAAGACTCAGAACTACCTGCAACATCCACACAACGCTTACAACCCCCCTCCCAAAACGTCTCCTCACCTGACCTCGCATGAAGGTGTCCTACAGACAGGACTCCTCCAAAGTGCATCGCTCGTCAGAAAGGGCCGGTCTTCACATCAGAACACTGGGTTGGGGTTAACCCGCCAAGGTTGCAGAGAGTGTTGGTGGTGGGCACAGCCCGCCCACCCGGGCACCCTGCAGGGGGTTTGGAGCAACCTGCAAGGACTTCAACACCTGCCGGCCGGAACTAGGGAAGCAGATGCAGGTCGCTTTAGCTAAGGGTGCATGTTTTCGAACTTGAGGCAAGACTCATCATGTATGGGAAGTCCTTTGACCCACATGGCCATCGCCCAGGACTCTGCTGGTATTGCCAGGCAACGCAGTGCAACCCGAGTTGGGGTGGCCACCCATGGGTGTATCACCTGGGGTATGTCAAGAGGTGACATGGGTGACTGGTAGCTCCAGAGGTTGGGCAGGAAGGCGGTTTGGCTGACCGTCTAGGTGAAACGTGGAGTCGTAGAACGGCTGCACACCTTGGGTGAATTAGCAAGGCAACCTGCACGCAGGGAACACAGTCAGCAACGCAACACTGGTCGGCAACATGCAACAAGATGGAGCAACCACCACACATATGGTCATGGCGATAGCTGGGCCTCAATATCACGAAGAGCAAAAGGGCCTGGAAGCCATGCGGGAGAAGCCGGCAACAGAGCTGAAGGAGGAGCGAGCCAGGCAAGGCCAGAACTTCTTCACTTGAAGTGCTCCATAAAGCACATGCTCCCCACCTGGATCCCATGTGGGCGGTTCAGGTATCATCAATAGCGTCATCGTTGTCTCTCACCGAAAGTCCCTCACAGCTGCAGCAAGCAGCAAGCGTGAAACAGTAAGTACCCAGGCACGTACTTGAAAGCACTTCCGAAACCATCCCAGCACTCCGAAACCCTTGGGGTAAAACAGTGCGCACCTTCATCAGCGGCTCCTCCGCGCTGCAAAAGAGCCTTGTAGAACTGCAGCGGAAAGCAAGGTCAAGGGGAGGGCCCAAGCAACACGCCTAGCTTCCGTACCGAGACTCCCATCGCAGCAAAACCCTCCAAGGGGCCTCCGACACCTCCAGAGTGCCAGACACGGACACGGTAACTGTCCACGGGGGCTCAAAGAGTGTCTCCGACACCGAAGATACATGTGGGGAAGCCACGGGGTGCCGGGTTAAGTAGCGGGCCTGCTGACTGGAGGGTTTGCCGGGATCAAAAGGGTTTTACGCCTTGTGTGGGAGCACTCGACAGAGTGTCCATGCACGCAGTTGGCAAGTATTTGACCATGCGATCGCAAAAAATTGGCGAGCGTGCACCAGTGAAGCCATATTGGAAGGTTGCTGCCCGCGCCTCGTTTGCAAGCCTGGCGCGCCCTAACAGAGGGCGCGCCACAAGGTACCGCTGTGCTTTCTACTGCTCTCATAAGATCGGCAGTCTGCAGGCTCCAAGAAGAAACGGACCGAGCCGAAAGAAAGCTCACAGGTTGACACAGCCGAGGGTTCTAATAGCTGGCGGACTGCCGTTCCTACATTGTCTCTGGCCCTGCCAGGTGGAGTGGAGCACAGCGTCATAGTCCGCATCTCAGCGGGGCACGCCCAATGCGATGCAAACTTCCTCGATCTCTCGTAGACTAAGAGCCCGACTTTGAGGGCTACATGCTTGTACTCGTACGTGAACCACCCCACCGGGGTGTACTGTGCCGAAAGCAGAACATCGGCCGAAAGGAATGCAGCTAAAGAATACAAACAGATACAAGTGCTCAACGAAACCAACGCCATATTCGTAACAGGGTAAGAGCCAGACTTGAGTTGACCCCACACTGGCGTGCTAGCCTACGCTTGACATGTACTCCACAGCAGCGCCAGTGGTTCTGGCGCGCCCCTCCCAGCAGCGCCCAAGCCCAGCTCTCATGCCGCAGTGGCAAACTTGTTGCTGCCCAGGTAGATGGCTGCCGGCGGCCGCTGCTTTTTGCCCATGCCCTTGCGGCGGCTGCCGCGCCCCGACTCCTCCAAGTTCCGCAGGTACGCCTCGTTTATGTCGCCGGTCACATACTTGCCTGCAACAACAAGTGCCGCCAACAACTCAGTACGCACCGTACATAGTGAGCTGGGATGCTAGGAAGCCACAAGCAAGCACGAGCTATAGTAGGTTACAGGGCGGCAAGAACCCCTGCAATCCCTGGTGCACTGCGCGAGTGCCCCGGCATTCCACTCCGCAGCGGCGCACCTGCCGCGCTTTCTCTGTGGTGCTTGACACTCAACTCCAGCAAGACAGCAGGCCCCCAAGAGCAGCAGCAACGCTCCTATCACAGAGCCAACAGTCCAGCCTGGCACAGAGACATCTTCCACAGCTCCTGGCAATTGCCACACCCACGCCAGCGGCCAGGATCACACGAAGCGCAGCCGCAGCAGCAGCGGTAGGCGGCACGCCCACCTGTGAAGGGCGAGTCGTCGTACTCTGCAATGTCTGGGTTGAGCTCCTTGCCCACGCCGATCAAGTCATCCACTGTCTGGTAGAGCAGGCCATCAGCGCCCAGCACCCTGCAGGGGAGCGGAGGGAAAGCTGGTAAAGACGCTGCAGTTCTACTTGTAGTCGGCAACAGGTAGTGAAAACAAGTTCAAAGAGCTGACCGGGCTCAGGGCAACCATGTGCACATGTCCGGCTCCTTGGCATGGCATGGTGGGACACCGAGGCATGCCTCTCCTATCCGGCGCTCCGGCAACGCCAACCAGCATGGCGAAGCAGAGGCGGCAAGGGGGTGACCCAGGGGGCGCCTTACACCATGGAGGCAGCAATAAAAGGCAAGACTCAGGCTCATTTTGCATCCAGCCCTGTCAGTCCAGCTCAACTCACTCCCTGTTCGCACTACCTGCCACCCATGCTAATAAAAGCCGCCATGACCGGGACTCCCCACCTGCCACCCGACACATCCCAGGAAGTATATACATATCCCAGTGCCGATATTCAGCGGCTGTACGGGTGGGCAAAGGCAAGGGAAGGGACACGCCCAGTATCACAATTTCCTTCCACCTGGCGCAGGCCACATATAGCGCCCTAGCGCACGACCCACTCACTTGCAGATCTCCTCTTCTGTCAGCTCGTGAGCCACAAACTCGTTCCTGGTGGGCAGGTCCACGCCGTACACGTTGGGGTACCGCACCGGCGGCGACGCGCTGGCAAGGTACACCTGCAGGCAGCACAGCGCACCACAGCATGGGCAGGAGGCGCATGCGCCTTAATGGGCTGCACCTTCTTAAGCACCACATACTGTCGTCACCAAAGCCGGGTGCCACGCCCAAGTGCAGCATACGCTGCACACCGTCCCCACTAGGAAAGCGCCCAAGGAGAGGCCTCGCACTGCCAACTCACGCCTGTGATTCATATCACTCCCTCCATCAAAGCCTCTCACCTTCTTGGCTCCCGCCCGGCGCACCATCTCCACAATCTGGCTCATGGTGGTGCCGCGCACGATGGAGTCGTCTATGAGCAGCACCTTCTTGCCGGCAAAGACCGCGGGCATGGCGTTGAGCTTGCGCCGTACCGACACCTGCGGCCAGCCATGCACGGCAGGTGGAGCAAGGGTGTCATGGCGGCTCTTCAAAACCTCTCTCCTGCGGCAACAGCTGATGACCTGGCCATACAAGCCTACGCAGGAGAGAACGACGACCAAGGAGGCTGCCTTTCCAATGAGACAGGTTTTCAGAAGCAGCCCTGACCCTGTCACTGCCACCTCCTGCGCTCAACCTCCTGGGTCTTGTGCTTCCCCGACTCCGCTTCTAGCCCGGCATGATGACTAACATCTCACCTCCCTCGGCTTCTAGTCCGGCATGATGACTAATATCTCACCTCCCTCAGCTTCTGGTCCGGCATGATGAACGTGCGCCCCACGTAGCGGTTCTTGACCAGCCCTTCGCGGTATGGCAGCCCCAACTCCGAGGAAATCTGGATGGCGGCGGGCCGGCTGCCATCTGGCACCGGGCAGACCAGGTCGATGTCCCAGCCCTTCTCCCTGCAGGGAGTATTGCCAGGGAGGAAGAGTTCCCGAGGGCCCCAAGCATTACCACAGAGCAAGGGAAGCACTAAGGCGGTGTCGCAAGGTTGGACAGGAGCACCAGCTCAAGACCGAAGCATGGAGGCCAGCAAACAAGGCCGGACCGACGCCTTTCACTCCAGCAGCCTCCCACACTGTGTACATCCTCAAGGCTGGGATCATAGAAGACCCCCAGCACAGCGAAGCACCCAGACCGTGCATGGCACAGGGGCCAGCCTTACTTGATGCGCTCGGCAAGCCGTGTGCCGAGGCCCAGCTGGAAGTTGTACACTGGGATGTCATTCAACACAGAGTCCGGCCTCGCAAGGTAGATGTACTCAAAGATGCAGGGCGTGGTGGCGGCGCTCTGCGACAAGAAAGCAACAGCAATCCCCGCTTGCAATGATGTGCACTTAGGGGCTGGATGGTCTCCAAGGACAACCGGGTGAGGCCAGGTACATGCACACCAGATGCTGCAGCCACGGTAGGCTTGCGCCGTGACGCCAGTAAGCGGCTTCTCTTTCGAATATGGGGGTAGCTGGAGGTCCAACGTGGTCAAAGCCAGGCGTGCTACGCACATGCAGGCATGGAATGCGTGCCTCATTATATGGGACATGAACACGAGCATGCCCTTCCCAATAAAGCTCAGGCCCGCTGCTCCCCTCCACTTGAAGCCCGTCCTAGCTAGCAGCAATGTACTTTGTGTGGAGGCCAGGGCGACTTCCTTCTGCCACAACACACCAGGTCCCTGCTGCACCCGCCTCCCTCGTTCCCTCACCTCGGCGCACTGCCGCGAGACCAGCTTTCCCTCCGGTGTGATGATCACCATCTCTCCCGCGCGCACGTCCCGCACGCGCTCAAACCCGATCGGCCCAAACGCGCAGTCCTCGCTGGCAACGCACCACTCGTCTCCCAGCCTGCCCTGGCGCCGCCCCAGTACCAGCGGCCTGCAGGCAGCCAGGATGGCACAACAACGTCAGCAAACCGTGTGGTAGGTTCATGCTGGGGCCGGGATGAGATGTGCCAGCAGCAAATGCGATGCTTTGGTGGTCTCAGATGCTGGCGTCAAGATGCCCCCTGCAGCATGTAGGACGTCGCACACGCACTGTGTGTTTCTCTTCTCGATGGCTTCTTAGGCCCCTACAATCTCTCCAATGCCCTTGAGGCCCCAGGGGGAAGTGGTGGGGGGTGTTTGTCTACAGGCCACCAGCCCTTGCAGAGCAAAGTGGGTGACGTGAATCTGATCCCCTTTACCTGATGCCATGAGGATCTCGGAAGGCCACCAGCCCTACACCCTTGATCAGCGAGATGCACGAGTAGGCGCCCCTCAGCAGCTGCATGGACGTCTCGCACGCCTCAAACACAAAGTCCAGCTTCTTCTGCAGCAATCAAGCGTGCCACCGCAGGAGCACACAAGGCTCAGACAAGGCTTAAGAATCAAACGCTGACACCCTGCACACATTACTCAAGAGAAGGACGCCCCCCCCCC